>MU698697.1:0-22527 GCA_026770625.1 Nicotiana glauca | reverse complement strand
AAAGACTCTTAAGACGTAAAGCTGGGTGTTATGGGGTTATACAGGTGGTTTTTTGGAACAAGGGTGTTTGCCGGATTAGTGTTCCGGCGACATCTTTTGATAGATTCGAGGACTTCCAAGCTTATTCGAAGGAAACCACCTAGATGGGGTTAAAGAGGAGGCGGAGGCAATTGTAGGGTGTTAAGGATGAACCTTGGTTCATAGGTGATGTTCGCCGGAGTAGGGTTCCGGCGACACCTTTTGGGTTATTCGAAGACTTCTAAGGGTTTTCAAGGGAAACCAATGGGATAGGGTGAAAGAGGGAAGGGAGTAGGTTATGTAGTGTTCGTGGCGATTCAATCAGAGACGGTAGTGAACCACCGCCGGTAGGTTTCCAGCGATGATTGAGAGGATACTGAGGCGTCTAGGGTTTATGTTAGAGACGAAGGTGTAAATAATGAAATGAAATGTATAACATTTGTATATTTAAAAGCTTTGGAGGATATGGGACCGTTGGATCAAGTGAACCAACGGCTCAGATTCAATCACCCCAAATACGTCGTCGTTCCTTTTAAGTGGTCATTTAATTGTGGTAATTGGATTAATTATATTGACGGCTTTGATTGATTCTAGAATACGACGTCGTTTCGTTTAAAATATAGCCATCACTCCTGACCGTTTGATCAAAGCTTTCAACGGTCCAGATCTAATTACACCTGAACGGTGTCGTTTTGGCATAGCCTGGGCGGACCGGGTTTGGTCTCTTTTGGGCCTGGGCATTGTTATACATTTTGGGCTACTATTTTTCTTATTTTTGTATTTAGCCCAATATTTGTTTTGTATTATTATTTTGCATTATATTTTCTTTGTATTTTTTTGTATTTTTGTATTTATTTCTTTTCTATATTTTTGTATTATAGTCTTGTATTTATTTTCTTTTTCTATTTTCCTTGTATTTTTTTCGCTATTTTTTGATTTTTACTAAAATTAAGAAAAAGTAATTAATTTCTATTTTTTAGTATTTTCTAATTAAAAAACAAATAGATGTGTATTTTGGTTTTCTTTGATTTGTTTCCAATAATTAGAAAAATCCTGGTATTTCCACCTATTTTATGCATTATTATTAAACAAACAATTATCAACAAATTGACACAAAATTTCAAAAAATCATTTTGCATATATTTTGGAATAATTTGCTTAGGGCAAAAATCACGTGCGCACAATCAGAATCTCTCGGGATCTTCCTGTAAATCCCATCTTTCATATTCTGAGACATCATCCACATTCGCACGACCGACCTCTTTGTTGAACAACCAATATAATTCCTCGCAGAAGGTTCGCCAACCACGCGACCGCTAATCTGCTCACGGGCGAATAACCCACCTAGGGGAATCACCTCCCGATATCTTTCCACGCCGCTACACGAGGTACATTCACTATGACACCAATAAGCCATCCTGAGTTCGAGCTCACCTTTCAATTGTACAAGTCTATTCGCTCCTCACTAATATCAATTAAATGTATGGCAACATCCTTCCAAATTCAGCGTTATGCTGCACCCTCCTCCATTTCAAGCAGCTAATTTCCGCCATATCAATCCTTTGCATAATAGTCCATACTTCACGTCATACCTGCAGGATTCAATCACCAATCATTAAAAATCCCCAATTCGATCCAAACTCTCCTTATGGCGTGCAATCTTCCTACTACCAAGCCCATTTGCAAAGCCACTCTCCCACTTTGGCGGAACTCACCTCCTTAATCAGTCACTCGACCTTGCCTCTTATACTTGGCCTTCTAGAAATTTTAAACACCACCTAACACTTCCCACATGTCCTTCCTCATACTTTGCTGCTCCATTTTTGCCTTAAATGAAATCTATCTTCGCGACCCTTGAATCCACCATTGCTACTAACTTTAAACCTTTCCAAAGGTCATCTTTATCGAGCCGTCAACATTAGAAATTCTGATTCGATCTTAAACCACCGCATCATGCGATATCTGATAGTTGTACCTCCAATATTATTTCACAATATCCTACCATAAAGGCGAATTGTAGCAGATTATAATACCAACAACTTAGTACGTTCAATCAGGACCACGACACCCTCTCATAAAAGAAAGCTCAATCACGCTTGCAAATACCAAGCCTCATTACTTCCACCAGCCCACACCTGACCATCCTTAGTCCGGCTGTCTTTTCCCCTGCCGGGAATAAAATACTGAATCCCTTGATTACACACTGAGTAAACCTCCCTTCAATTCATTCACTAGCCGGACACGTGGGCAACTCCCTACCATTACAACAACACTGTGGAATAATAACTCATAAGCATCATGGCAACCGATGCCTAGCCTCAAGACTCTTAGAAGTTCTGTTACTGAGTTGAAACAATAGAATATCCCTCCAAAATGCGACTATAATTGTCCAATCAACTATACCGGGAAAAATCATCCCGCACCACATTTGTAGTGCCATTTCAATTCTTCAACTTTTGGTTTATAACAAACGCTCGCGTAAGATTGAGTAGGACGAATTCAAAGGCATAAGCCTCAAAGGAATTGAACCACATGAAAAGGAAATCAAGAAGGGAAGTACTCCTAACAGCCCTGTAGCCTCCCAAGGATAAGTACAGACGTCTCCGTACCGATTCGCGAGACTCTACTAGACTTGCTCATGACTCGTGAGAACGACTGGAACCTAGTACTCTACCATGTTGTCACGACCTAAAATCCACTAAGGGTCGTGGTGGCGCCGGACACCGCCGTCAGGCCAGCCAACTCAAAAACTTAATTAAATCTCATTTTTTTAACCCTTTTGAAATCCAGGATCTTTCCTTGCTTATTAAGGAATTTTAAAGGATATAGATTCAAATCAAATTTAAATGTTGAACAGTTAATACAATGCTTCAAACCATCCCAGAAACCCGGTGTCACAAGTGCATGAGCAACTACTGATAAGGAAAATAAAATACAACATCTTTCCGAAATACAGTAGATAGGGAATAAATAATAAAATGTTGAAAGAAACTACACTGGCTGCGGGTCGTCTCGAACAATGCAGCTCACCTAGTCCTAGAATCGTCCATGCTGCTATGCCCAATAGGCTGCTAGAGGTATATATACTTGTGCAACAAAAATGCACATAAGTGTAGTATGAGCACGTAATCAACATGTACTCAGTGAGTATCCCGCCTAATCCCGAAGGGGTAGAGACGAGATGGCCAACTCCGACACTCACTAGAGGTCAATTAGCAATATTCTATAAATGCGAGAATAATCATGGATTTGTATAGGAGTTCTGATTATGAAGCCAGAAAATAGGTAAACACCTTCAACAACAAATCAAGGGCTTTTAAAGTTTGTTCCTTGTAATCTTATCCGTTTATATCAAGCCACCTAGGGCCAATTCCACATTTGAAATTTTAAAGTAACAGATAAACATGCGCAAATCATGCCGAGGTCGACGGCCCGCTCAAACAGGAATATAAATTATGCACTGCCGAAGGTCGAGCGGCATGAACCATAAATGCATCTATTCTCACCGAGGCGTTCGGCCCGTTCAATAAATAAACACATATCCTGCTCGCGAATCATCCATGCGACGCAGGCACACATAAAATACATGCTCAAGTAGGAAATTAAGAGCTTATCGGGGATAATCAACCAAATAGACAAATTTCTCTTTTTAGCATTTCAGGGAAAATTTAATATTAAGTCTCATTTTAAATTCATTATCTAATCAAAGGTGATTTAAACAATTCAAGTCATCGATGGGTTCATAATTATCCAAGTATAACATGCTTTTTGGGTCCTAGACTACCCAGACAATAGCATGATAGTAGCTACGCACGGACTCTCGTCACCTCGTGCGTACGTAGCCCCCACAAATAGGAGAACATAACCAATTTATTACACCTATGGGGTAAATTTCCCCTCACAAGATTAGAAAGGAGACTCACCTCGCTCTGAAGACTCAAAACCGGCATTCTACATTCTTCCGAAAACTTGCACCAATGCACAATGCTCCAAAACTAGCCAACGATAATACACATCCATTAATATATGCTCAATTATACTTTACAACCCAATTTATAACAATTCCCAACCCCCATCGAAAAGTTGACAAAAATGCCCTCGAGCTTACGTGCCCGGATTCCGACATTTCTCGAAGATAAAGTTTACCCGTGACCATAGGAACTCAAGTATACAATTTTCTCTTAATCTCATACTCAAAATAGTGGCTAAATTCCAAGAACACAATATTTCTAGGTCTTCCTCTAAACCTCAATTTTCTACCCATTTTCATACCAAAATCCATACATAATTAATGTATTTAACTCATAATAGGTAGAAACAACTTACCTTAATATTTTTTATGAAGAACCTCTCTTGAATCCTCCCAAAATCACCAAAGCTATGAAAAAAATGAGAGAAATGAATCCCCAATCACGATTTTAAATCAATCCTACTGCCCAGCATTTTTGCTTCAGCGGAACTCTGTCCGCTTCCGCGGCCCCGCTTCTGCGGACCTCTTGCCACTTCTGCGGCTCCCATCCACTCCAGGCTTTCCGCTTCTACGGTCAGCCAACCGCTTCTGCGTTTCTGCATCAGTGGATCAAGGGTCGCTTCTGCGATCAGGTCTGCCCTCGCCCTCGTCCGCTTCTGCGGCTTCTTCTTCGCTTCTACGAGGCCGCTTCTGCGGTCCCATTCCATAGAAGTGGAAATACCAGCAACACCAGCCTTCCCAAAAATCCATTTTTCAATCCGTTAACCACCCAGAATCCACCCGAGGCCCCCAGACCCCAACCAATCATACCAACCAGTCCCAAAACATATTACGGACTTGCTCGAGTCCTCAAATCATAACAAACAACGCTAAAACCATGAATTGCACCTCGATTCAAGCTTTATGAACTTTGAACTTTCCAACTTCTATTTCCGATGTTTAAACCTATCAAATCACGTCCGATTGACCTCAAATTTTGCACACAAGTTACATTTGACATTGCGAACCCACTCCAACTACCGGAATTGGATTCCGACCCCGATATCAAAAAGTCCACTTCCGATCAAACTTCTCAAAAATCTTCAAATTTCTATCTTTAGTCAAATGGCTTCAAAATGACCTACAGACCTCCGAATTCACTTCTGATCGCGCTCCCAACTCTAGATTTACCATACGGAACTACTCCCAATCTCAGAATCCCAAACGGACATTGGTAACGCTAAAATGCACTTCAAGCCAACTTAAGAAATTCCTTCTAAAATGCTAAATTCCACAATAGGCGCCAAAACACTCCCGGGTTATCCAAAACCCAATTCGGGCATACGCCCAACTCCGAAATCATCATACGAACCTGTTGGAACCTTCAGATCCTGATTAAGAGGTCGTTTACTCAAAATTCCAATCCTAATTCATTCTTTCAACTTTAAGCTTCTCAAATGAGAATTTTCATTTAAATTTAACTCCGATCTTCCTGTATTTAAATTTCAATATGGGAAAAAGTCATAATACTTAAAATGAAGCTACTCATGGCCTCCGAATGTTGTACGATGTGCTAGGGCTCCAAAACAACCGGTCGGGTCGTTACATGCCTGGTTGGGCAAGAAAGAATCTATTTCATCCTTTTGCCCATTGAACGAGACCCAAACTAGTTTGGGTTCCTAAGACTAACCCCTGATTTCTTTTTGCAGGTTCAAGTGAAAAGGAGGAGCCAAATATGGTATATGGATAGTGGCTGCTCTAAACATATGACTAGGAACATGGACCAATTCCTTTCACTTAAGGACCTAAAAGAAGGAAATGTCTCCTTTGGTAATAGAAAGAAAGGTGAGATCATTGGGGTTGGAAAGGTAAGTAAGACAGGCTCTCATTCCATTGAGAATGTCTACTTGATAGATGGCTTGAATATAGCCTAATAAGTGTGTCATAACTGTGTGACACAGGTAACCTTGTAGCTTTCACCTCTACCAAATACTTTGTGATTAACCTTACCACTGACAAGATTGTTTTGCAGGGAAAAAGAGTTAACAATATTTACATCGTAGATTTGTCAACTCTTTCATAAAATGAACTCACTTGCTTAAGTATGTTAGTTAATTATCCCCTCTTGTGGCATAAAAGACTTGGTCATACCAGTCTAAATCAGCTAAACAAATTAGTCTCCAAGGACTTGGTGATAAGGTTACCTAATATCAAGTTCAAGGAAGACAAAGTTTGTGAGGCATGTGCAAGGGGGAAGCAAGTAAGGTCATCTTTCAAATCCAATAAAATGGTAAGTACGTCCAAGACGTTGGAACTTGTTCATATGGATCTTTGTGGTCCAATGAGAACCATGAGCAGAGGTGGAAAGAAATATGTAAAGGTACTTGTTGATGATTATTCTAGATATACCTGGGTACTATTTCTGACATCTAAATATGAAGCATTTGAAATGTTTATTGCTTTTGTTAGAAAAACTCAAAAACAATTAGGAAATCAACTTGCATCCATTAGGTCTGATCATGGAACTGAATTTGAAAATGCAAAATTTGTTGAATATTATGATGAAAATTGTATAGATCATAACTTCTCTGCTCCTAGGACCCCTTAGCAAAATGGAGTAGTTGAAAGATAGAACAGGACCCTTGAGGATATGGCAAAGACCATGCTTATTTCTAGTAAATTACCTCACATCTTCTGGGCAGAGGCCATAAACACTATATTCTACATAATCAATAGATGCATGACTTGACCTCTTGTTGAGAAAACTCCTTATGAGTTACTTAAAGAGAGAAAACCAAACATATCCCATCTTAGGGCATTTGGTTGCAAGTGCTATGTGCACAATAATGGAAAAGACTCCCTAGGTAAGTTTGATTCCAGAAGTGATGAGGGAGTATTCTTGGGATATTCTTCACATAGCAAAGCATATAAAATGTTCAGTAGAAGAACTTTGTGTGTAGAATAAAGTGTGCATGTTGTATTTGATGAAACTAACATTCTTTCTAAGAGACAGGAACATGAAGATGAAGCCATTGGACTGGTAAAAAAATTGACTAAATCTATTGCACAAGTCAAAGTGGAATCAAAAGAAGAAACAGGTGATGGAATAGGTCCTTCTACACAGGGCAACCTGACAGGGGGAACTAATTAGGGAGAAATTGAAACAAACTCTCTAAAAGAACCTGTTCATGAATCTGTTCCTCAGCAATTGAACAAAGGAGAAACATCTAGTAGAAACCAGTTGATTGTGAAATCCTACGATTATCAAAGTTCTCATCCCATTGAGAACATCATTACCAATCCAACATCTGGAGTCAAAACTAGATCTCAACTAAAGAATCTGTGTGCATTTGATGCTTTTCTATCTCTTATTGAACCTAAAAATATTTTTGAGGCTTTGCAGGATGCAGATTGGGTCAATGCTATGCAGGATGAACTCAACCAATTTGAAAGAATTCAAGTCTGGCATCTAGTTCCAAGACCCAAGGACAGATCAGTCATTGGCACAAAATGGGTCTTCAGGAACAAACTTGATTAAGATGGAACAGTTACAAGAAACAATGCAAGGCTAGTGGTTCAAGGCTACAGCCAAGAGGAAGGCATTGACTATGATGAGACATTTGCTCCAGTTGCAAGACTAGAGGCAATCAGACTCCTACTAGCCTTTGCAGCACACATGAAATTTACTCTCCATCAGATGGATGTCAAAAGTGCCTTCCTAAATGGCTACCTAAAGGAAGAAGTGTTTGTGAAACCTCCAGGATTTGAAAGCAAGGAATGTACTGAGCATGTGTATAAGCTATACAAAGCTTTATATGGGCTCAAGCAGGCCCCAAGAGCTTGGTATGAATGGCTATCAAAATTCCTACTGGAGCATGGTTACAAAAGAGGTAAAATTAACAGTACCTTGTTCTTAAAGGAAAAAGGTAAAGACCTCCTTGTTGTGCAAATATATGTTGATGACATAATATTTCGGGCCACTACTGATAGGTTGAGTAAGGACTTTGCAAAACTAATGGGGAGTGAGTTTGAAATAAGCATGATGGGTGAGCTTAACTTCTTCTTAGGGTTGCAGATCAAACAAAGTCAAAATGAAACCATGATTCATCAGCAGAAGTATACAAAAGAACTAATCAAAAAGTTTAAAATGAAGGATTCTAAAGAAATAGATACACCTATCGCAACTGCCACTAAATTAGATGTTGATGAACTCGGTTCATCAGTTGATCAAAAGTTTTATAGGGGTATGATTTGTTCACTCTTGTATCTTACTTCCAGCAGACCTGACATTGTTTCAGTGTAGGGCTTTGTGCTCGTTTTCAGGAAAATCCAAAAGAGTCTCACTTGACTGCTGTCAAAAGGATATTGAGATATCTGAAATGCACCACTTATTTGTGTCTTTGGTATCCAAAAGTTTGTAATTTCAATCTAGTAGGATATGCTGATGCTAATTATGCAGGTTTCCTAGTGGATAGGAAGAACACCTCAGGTATGGCACACTTTCTTGGTTCATGTCTTGTATTAGGGGCTACCAAAAAGCAAAATTCAGTAGCCATATCTACTGCTGAAGCTGAATATGTTGATGCTGCTTCTTGTTGTGCTCAATTGCTATGGATCAAACAACACATGGTAGATTTTGGAATTGAAGTGGGATGTATACCAATATTCTGTGATAAAACTAGTGCTACAAGTATGACAAAGAATGTTGTTCATCATAAAAGGACCAAGAACATAGATGTTAGACACCACTTCTTAAGATATAACGATGAGAAATGATTGATCTTAATAGAATTCTGTGCTACTGATAAACAAATAGCTAACATCTTCACTACAGCACTGAGCAGGGAAAATTTTGAGAGGAACAAGTTGGAATTAGGGATGATTAAGATCACCTAAATGGTCCAGTTCAGAATGCAATAAAAAAAAATTAAAAATTTTGGTTAGAAGTTCTGACTTTGTGTAAATATCTATACTAATTCTTACTCAGTCTCATACTCTAATCAGTATACTCCTGTGACATGTGTTTATATTGACTCACTCATCTCTTACAAAGTTTTTTCTATTCTGACATTTGAGACATAATCAAGAGAAGTTCTACTTGAAGAACCTGGTTCATCAGTATATGCTCATGAGAAAGTTCAGGTATGTTTCTATACTTTGCACAATTAGAAAGATAAATTTTCCAATCATGAGCAGAAGTCCTATTTTCACCAAACTCCCAGAAATTATATCCGTTGAGCATTGAACCAATTTTATTCTCCGAGAACTCTAAGGAAAACGAAATTCTTGCCTAAAAACTAGCGTTGCCTATTAATCACTAAGAGACCAGAATTCTAAAGTGATTAGACTCCTGATTGACTAATGCAAAAAGGTTGTCGTTACTGCATTTAATCATAACCCTCTTTAAATACACTCCACATCCTCCTTTTTAGTCCATAACCATCATTAATCTCTCCCAATTTCTGATCATCCTCTTTCTCTCAAAAATTCCCAAAATTCCGTAGAAATACTTAACCATGACAAACCCTCAAGATAATCTAGTCACTCCCCCACCAGTATCTCCTAATACGTCCTCATCTACACCCCCTAGTGAAACCCCAAAACCTAGGTTTTGCCGGCAAAAAAATGTTGGCAAGAAAAACTGTAGCTTTTGGTTCTCTGAGAAAAGCTCTAAATGAAAAGTTGAGGGCTAGACAGAAGAAAGAGAGCCATGCTAAATAATCAAACTCAAGTTCTGAGTCTGAAGCAGTTATCTCTGCCAGTGAAGGATAAGAACATGGGTCTTCTGACACTGACAAAAATCAAGAAACCCCTGGTGAGGTAAATACTTATTTTGTATTTATTTTTTGATATGGTAGAAAAGGTAGATAATAGATTCGTGTTGGTTGGTTCTGTGAAAGATGTAAAGGAGGCTGATTCTAGTAGAAGGGGAAATAAAAAGAAAGATAAAGTTCTTGCAATCTGTGGAGGAGTAGATGAGAGTGGCAAAAAGTCAGAGGAAGTGGCTTCGAGGAGGCTGCTGAAGGTCTTATTCATTTGAGTGAGCAACAAGATGAACCTGGTTCATCAGTTGAAGAAACCCTAGCTAATATCCTAAAGAAGGTTGGGGCCAGCTATGATCCAAAGAAGCGCAAGGCTTCTTCCCAAAAGGCTACAACTGTTTCCAAGCCAACAAAGAAAAATAAAGTGTAATCTCCTAAGTCTATTTTCCCTTCATTACCAAAGAGAAGAGCTACTAGAAGTAGGGTCAAACAAAGTGAGGCAGAGTTGTAGAAAGCTTTAGAGGAAAGCAGGAAAAAGAAGAAGGATAAGGGAAAAGCAAAGGTTGTGGAAAGCTCTGAGGCTGCAGAAGAGGAAGAGGAGGAGATGGAACTGATCCATCAAGAAAGAGGTACAACTGTGGAGGTTCCCACTCCCAAACCAAAAGGATACAAGAATTTTTCAAAGAAGTTTTCAGAACCCGTCTCTGCTGAACCCTCCTTAGCCAAAAGAACCAGGTCTGCAGTCAAGGGAAAACAGGTAAAAATTACTGAAGAAGAGGAATGGGGTAGTCACCAGCTTGGTGAGAGGAGTAAAGGTGCAGTTTGATGCACCTAAATTGGGAAAGATTCTGGACATACCCAGTGAGGGTTATGATGCAGAGGTGGCCTTGTCTAGATTCTCTTCCTACTGCTCTCCAAATCACCAGAAAGTTTTGTGATACTAAATTTGCTGAAGAAGT
The DNA here is from genome assembly GCA_026770625.1 of Nicotiana glauca. Classification (NCBI taxonomy): domain Eukaryota; kingdom Viridiplantae; phylum Streptophyta; class Magnoliopsida; order Solanales; family Solanaceae; genus Nicotiana; species Nicotiana glauca. The sequence continues at coordinate 11,839 of MU698697.1, read as the reverse complement.
GCCTGAGGCAAGGTTTGTGCAAAAGAGTGAGATGAAGCCTGAGCACAAGGTGCTATTTGAGTTTGTGAACAAATGCTTGCTGCCCAAACAGGAGAGAAGGCATACTGCCGACTACACAGACTCGGTTCATATGGAATGCCTTGTGAGAGGAATGCAGATTAACTGGCCTGCTTTCATTGTCAAGCTGCTGGATAGGGTCATCAATGTCTCCAAGGACCATGCTACTCCATGTAGTTTTATACTGACGATAGGCTGAATGCAGATTAACTGGCCCGCTTTCATTGTGATAGGCTGAATGTTCCTCTGAAAAATTGGGAGAAGGCTTCCAACAAGGAGTATTTTTGTATCAAAACTCTACATACTTGTGACTATCTCCTCAGTGTAGCCCCAGTTGAACCTGGTTCATCTTTGAATACTCCTATGAATAGCAAGGTTAGGGCCTTGGTTCAAGAATGTGGAACAAAAGATGCTGAAATTGCTAGGCTCCAGGCTCGTATTGCTGAACTAGAAAATGAGAGAAATGGCCTTAAATCTGAGCTAGTAAAGGAAAAGGAAACGAGTGAAGTAATGCTTCAGACTATGCTCAACCTTCTCCAATCTCAACCCTCTAGTTCCTCCAAGCCTTAGGTTTTCCAGTTCCTGTCTTTGAACTAGTCTACAACCCCCCAGTGACCCAGATTCTGGACTTTTCTTTGTTTTTGTTGCTTATGGTTGGATGTTTTTTCTTTTTTTTTGTGGTATGGTTTGTAGAAAAATTTCCTAATCAATGACAATGTAATTTTTCTCTTGTTCTATGAAGATTCTGATCTTAATAATTAATTTTTGTCAAGATGATTATTGATTAACTGAACCATGTTTTCACTTGCAGTTGCCCCAGTGGCCATAAGTAATGATTAAAATCTGGGATTCACATTATATGCAACTTTTTGATGATGCCAAAAGGGGGAAGAGATATTGTGCTTTACTTTGTATTCTGAAATAAAGTGATATTTATAACCTGATTAAACCTTGTTCTTAATGATAAGTTAAGATTTCTAAGTTAAATTGTTGATAATTAAGCTAAGTTCCACAGGTTCTCTGATCAGTAAAAGCACAGAGTTTGTCATCATAAAAAAGGGCGAATTTGTTGTCCCAAGTTCAGATGAAGTTTTGAAGATTGACAAATGAACTCAGTCATGGACTAGGTCTATCATGTGAGACACAGTGGTTATCTACTTATACATATGAGATGCACGTGAAGAAGATAAGTCTCAAGGATCAAGCAGCAATATCTTCTGAACTGATCGAAAAGGTTGCATAAAGGATCAGGAGATGAAGTCTCCTTTTGTGAAGAGAACTTAATCTGGATCAAGGATAAGGGTTGGAGTTTGTATTTTTCTAGGACTCCAATTCAATGAAGGATCAGCAATTGAGTCTCAATCAAAATCTAAGTGTTAACTCATTAAATAACTGTGATTGTTCTCTTTTACAAGCATTGCACATACGCAGAAGTTAAACTAAATTGAGAGCAAAATATCTAGGCAATTTTGCAAGCAATTTATGTGAGATTTGTGTAGTCCTGCAACTACTTGAACGAGATAGAAGAACCAGTTCCATTATGTTTATTGTTATTCTAGTTCAATTGTAGTAGGTGGTTTAAAATTGTACCTTTCCTGCTTTCATAGAAGCAATTGTATTAGGTACTTTGAGTATTCAAGTTAGAGTTAACTTGAAAGTGTTGCAACGGTTGAGGTTGTGTGCCACACTGGGATTAGAGTTAATCCTTAGGTTTACAAGAGTTTTGTAAATGTTGTTTTGGCTCATTGATTTTATTAGATGTTTGGGTAAATCCTATTGAGTAGTAGGTCGTGGTATTTTCACCTTTTGAGCCAGGTGTTTTCCACGTAAAAATCTCAGTGTTCTTCATTTTCTATACTTTTAATTCCGCAACAGTAGTAGTTAGAAAACCTAGAAGAACTAGGTTCTTCTAGATCAAAAAATTGGGTACCACACAAATCAAACCCCCCTCTTGTGTGGTATTGACATTTGGAACATCATGTAGCCTTTCCTAAAGTTAAGAGTAAATTGCAGGGCCGTCTGTGGAGGTCGGCGATAGCGTATTGAGGAGTGATTCGTCATCTCTGGTACTGGTTAATGTTCCCTCTTCAGACGAGGTGAAAGGTAAAGACATTGCCGAGGATGGCTACAAAACCAGCTCTGATATTGACCTTGAAGAGGTGCGGATGCTGAGTGAGGGATTCCCCTGGGTGGAGGTAAGGTTGGAAGCGTCCACTCGTACTATCGTGATCCCCATGAATCGCAACCTACTGGTGAACACAGATGAAGTGGTCCCTTCCTTGGGCCTCCTTTGCTTCGATGTGGCAGTTAAGACCCTTGACAAGATAAATGATGCGGCCTTGTAATCGAGCATTATCAACCTCTCCCTTAGAGTCCTACTTTTTATGCTTTGCACACTATTTTTTGATAGGCCGATTCTCTTCCTCCTTTCTTTTGTGTGTTTATTTAGACTATCATGTTGGGGATTGAGAGTGCTCGCCAGGAGGAAAGGCATAAAAATATTTTTGCCGGGATGGAGAAGAAGTACCGTGATTATCACGGCAAGCATCGCAAAATTTGTAGGTGGTTTGGCCGGAGTGGTAACTTTCAAGCTATTCGGGACGAACTGAAGCAGAAAGATGATGAGCTGGTGAGAGTCATCGCCAAGTGAAGCATCCTCGAAAGGGTGTTGAGGGATAAGGAAGAAGAGCTCAAAGTGAGCAAGAGAGTTTAGGCCTAATATATGGACCTTCAGACCCAAGTTGTATCTTTGCGGGCCGAATTTGAGCAATGTCCAATTAGGGCTGATGCATTGAGTGGTGAGCTCGCCGAGAAGATGGAGGTTTGGAGAAGGCCGAGCTGTCTTGGTTGGCGGCTTTGGCAAAAATAGAGGCTTTGAGGATGCGATCTGTGTCCTCCGGTTCGACCGGGAAAACAATTTGGAGACGGCCAGGCTCAGGGAAGCACAGATTGACGAGTAAATTGGGGACTAGAAAAAGTGGTCTCAAACCTTGGTGATCAGATTGCTGCTCTCGAGGCTGAGAAGATGCAGTTGTTGGCTCAAGTATCCTCCTCTCACACTTCCACGTATCCCGATGTTCCATGAGATTTGTATGAGAAATGGATCCACTCCGAGGCCTAGCTAGACATATTTAGGGATTTGATAGCAACCGGGAGAGAACCTGAGGCTGATTTTGAGGATGTCATCCTAAGACTCGTACAACTAGGGTCGCATGTGGTTATGAACTTGATACACCGGGGGACTGGTGATGGCGAGGAGGATTTGAAAGGCAATGAGCAAGTTTCCTGGTATGAGGACGCATACTCTGGTGGAGATGGAGATGGTGGAGTTGGCGTTGCTGAGTAGTTATTCCCATGTAATTTTTTTGTATACTTTTGTGGGCGTCTGTTTAGCCATTGTAAAGGATATCTTTTGATGTATGAAATACTATTTTTGCTTGTTCATCTCTAAATCTTCTTTGCTTTGTCTTGTGTGCTTCTATCTTTTGGTCGCCTTAATCATGGTAATTTTGCTTTTGGTCATGGACGAGGCTGGTAAGTCTTAATTTGAACAAGGTCGAACATAAGTTAATTCGAGCTAGGTTGAATGTAAGTTAATTCGAGCGACGTCGAATATCTCTTTAGTTAATATGAACTAAATCGAATGTCACTTTAATTAATTCGAATAAGGTCGAATGTTTAGTTAGTTCGAACGAGGTCAAATGTCACTTTAATTAGTTTGAACAATGTTGAATGTGAGTTGATTCGAATGAGGTTAAATGTGAGTTGATTGGAACGAGGTCGAATGTGAGTTAATTCGAATGAGGTCAAATGTTTAGTTAATTTGAACGAGTTTGAATGTTTAGTTAATTCGAACGAGGTTGAATGTTTAATTTGAACGAGGTGGAATGTGAGTTAATTCGATCGAGGTCAAAAGTGAGTTAATTCGAACGAGGTCGAATGTGAGTTAATTCGAATAAGGTCAAATGTGAGTTAATTCGAACGAGGTCGAATGTGAGTTAATTCGAACAAGGTTGAATTTTTAGTTAATTTGAACGAGGTCGAATGTAAGTTTTGCTTAATTGATGCACCATTGTTTTAGCAAAAACATGGGTGAACTTCATGTACTTGTGATTTGCTTATATATATTAGAGAAATTTACATGTTTTTCGAGCTGGCATTTTAGTCCTAGTCTATCTAGTCCCTTTATTGGTCGACCTGGAGAAGCATTGAGTAGTTGGGAAATGGACTAATTGACCTGCATCCTTATCTGTTCGTACTTTAGCCTAAAATTTCCTCCTTATCGCCTCAACAAAAAACCTTCCCGAGAAACCCAATTGGGACAAAACTCAGGTGAGGGAAAAAGAGTGCGGTTCTGAGTACATTGTTCCTTCCAATTGGTTCTAGCTGAAATGACCCTTTGTTTTCTTCTGTCGTGATTTTGTATGGACCGTCCCGATTGTCACACCTCCTTTTTACTACCGCTTTGAACGGAGCCTATTTACTACACCCCCGGGAAGGGATATAATAAAAGGAAGGAATTTTTCCAATTTAAGGACAATCGGAACGGGATTTATTTATTTAAATTTCAGAGTCGCCACCTGGGAAAATAATGGTGTCCCAAGTCACCGGTTTAATCCCGAATCGAGGAAAATTTGACTCTGTTACAGTTTGCGAACTAGAAATCCGGATAAGGAATTCTGTTAATCCGGGAGAAGGTGTTAGGCACTCCCGAATTCTGTGGTTCTAGCACGGTCGCTCAACTGTTGTATTTTTTTTATCTGATTTCTATATATGTTCCATTTTTATGTGCATTTATTAATATTCCGCTTTATCATTTTTTATAATAATTGCAACGTCGTGAAAATGTATTTCGGGCCACACCGTACCAGTACGCCTGTGGCTTTTAATACATTTCGACTTCGTTAAGATTTAGATTTGGGTCACATAAATGTGCACCCATACTTGAGAAAGTGTATTATAAATCGCGCCTACAACATCTACGTCTATTAACTTTGGGAAGGACCGTGAAATTCGCTAAACGGTCCTTCCGAATCTAAAATTTTTATATAGAAATTTATTTGAGGGCCCCGCAATTATATCTCTAAAGCGGCGAGGCTCATCTCATATTCATCTCATTTTTATTATGGCCAATCCTAGGATGAACTATATTCTCTACTTATTTTTGTCTCTAGCAATAAGAAATAAATAAATCTAAAGCAATGTCTCATTTTAAATGGTTGAACTTAAAAATATTTAGTGGACTTTAACCCAACGAATCAGGCTCAAGATGAAATCCCAACTCTTATTATTCATCGGCTAATTTCGAATCAGATGTCAAATATAGATATTGGTTTATAAATGATCTGGGCCATGGACTCATATGAAATCAGGCTATTTTTGTTTTGGGCTTGATTAATACCCAGTGCGGTATCCTGGTCTATTGCCACTGAATTAATTAAATCCAGCTTGGGCCTGAGTTCTGGACCGCACGTTAGAATGTCCAGGCCCAATAGCCTAAATCAGTCCAATTGCTTAACCAGATATACAGGCCTAATGGATAACAGAACAATTTGCTTTTCAATTTTTACAGAGTCATACCCATACTCAGAAGAATGTATAATGGAACCATTCATATTGAATTACTATTTTTATTCAATTGGAAATATGAAAGCTACACTACAGAAAACATACTCAGGTTGAATTACCAATTTCATTCGTATCTCAACACTTATTTTATATTCATTACTTCGAACTTGATTCGATTTTTTATAGTTACAGATAAAAATGCAGGAGAATTTCAGCTTGAAATTGAGTCGGAATCAATGGAACAGTAGTATTGTAGGATTTTGAGAATTTTTCTAAAGATGAAAACTATGAAATTCGAAATTGCAGAGATATAGAAGTATTTTTTCAGATTATCAGAATTTCCAAAACTTATTCAAGGTGGCCAAGTGAGGCCTATTTATAGAATAAATTGGGAGGGAAATGTGAATTAAATATTCTCATTTTAACCCCCCTTTCTTATGATTCGTTTATCAAATAACTACACCTACTTTGCCAAAAATTGCACTAGAACCCCTTCTAGAAGGTTCTGGTGGCATCTACCGTATTCTATAACCCTTAATTGTCTAACCTGCCCTCCCTTGCTTTCAATTTTTACCCAATTGCCCTTTTGCTATGCCCGAAATACCCTTTACCCTTTACATAATTACCCATAAACCAAGCTGGATTCCCCATTTAACCCTGCCTTTTATCTTTATTCACCTTTTAACCCCCGTATTAATCAGATACCCAGAAGTCAAAGTCAAAATCTTAATTGATTCATAAAATTAACCAAATACTCGTCACTTTAGCAGATAAAACCCAAATCAAAAACAAGTAATCAGTTAATAAGATTCATGAGAACACTAAAACAGATATAAAATCTAATTAATAGAAAACATAGCTACTAATCAGGTTTTATCAATTAAAAGCCCTAAAAATCTAAGTATGACAATATGAACAGCAAAACCTACGATTTTTATCAAAAACTATTCAGAGAAGGGAAATCGTAGTCATGCAATCCTAAGCACAAGTAAATCAAAAACAAAGAAAAGGGATTTAGACACTTAGCTCCATTTTTTCCTTCTTTTATTTTCTTTTCTTTCTTTCTTTCTTCTATTTTTTCCTTTTCTTCATTTTTCTTGATTTTCCAGAACCTTTGAAACTCTGGATGTCGTTTCTTGGGGTCTCTGTTCTCAGGCAGACTGTTGAGTCTCTTTTTATTGAAAAGATTTTCAGGCTGGATGTTCTGGGGTGTCTTAGAGTGGTTCTTGGAAAAATGTTCGCCGGAGTAGGGTTCCGGCAACACCTTTTGAAAGATTTGAGGGCTTCTGGGTTTATTCGAAGAAAGCTAGTTAGATGGGGTGAAAGAGGAGATGGAGGAGGCCCTATGGTGTTAAGGGTGGCTTCATCAGAGAGGGTGGTGTTCCCCGCTGGTAGGTTTCCGGCGGGTGATTTGAGAGAAACCTAGGGCGGCTAGGGTTTGCAACTGAAGAAGAAGGTGAAATGTTTTAGAGAATGTAACGTTTTTTGTATATTTAAAAACCTTTGAGGATCTGAGACTGTTGGATCTAATGAACCAATGGCTCAGATTCACTTACCCTCTATACGAACCGTTTCATTTAAGTGGCCATTAAATCGTGGCCATTGGATTGATTAGATAAACGGCTCAATTTGATTTTAGTACACGACGCCGTTTCATTTAAGTGATGGCTATCATTCCTGGCCGTTTGATCAAAGCCTTCAATGGTCCAGATCTATTAACCTTTAAACGATGTCGTTTTGGCATAGCCTGGGGCAGACCGGGTTTGGTCCCTTTGGGCATGGGCGGGTGTTATACACTTGGGTTGTTATTTGCTATTATTTGTATTTAGCCCAAGATTTTTGTATTGTATTTTTGTGTTTATACTTTTCTTTGTATTTTTGTATTTTGTATTTATTTCCCTTTTTTTATTTTTATATTTTCCTTTTTGTATTTTATTTTCTTTCATATTTTCTGGTTTTTGCTAATTTTAAAGGTAATTAATTTCTATTTTTATAGTATTTTCTAAATGCGTATTTTGATTTTCTTTAATTTGTTTCCAAAAATCACAAAAATTATAAAAATAAAATCCTGATATTTCTACCTATTTTATATGAATTATTATTATGCACACAATTAACATAAAATGCCACAAAATTATTTAAAAATCATTTTGCTTATATTTTGGGAATAATTTGCTTAGGGCAAAAATCACGTGCTCACAGCTGCCCCTCTTTGCTTGGGAACACATAGAGTTTCAGTGCAAAGATAAGTGAGCAGTAATGAGGGATTTTTGCCCATTCGCATATTCCGTGTGAAGCATTTTCGAAAGTTTGACCGCATCATGCTTCAGAGATTGCGTACATATCCTGGGCTAAACAGGAATCAGGTCAGTGTAGTTGTTGTTGTTACTGCTTGCTGATCCCCTTATTACACCATTATAAAGATAAAAGAAGCTATCCTAAGCTATGCCCTGTGTTTTACAAAATCCTATCTAATGTTTGTTATCTTGTGTTCTTGAATTGACTTGATCTTGCATCTTGCATTCTTTCTATATGATTTTTGACTGCGTCCATTCTTCAGGTGGACTACTGCTTACAAACTTTGAAAAAGATATTCCCTTGTTCTTTAGGTGGGCTCCTGCTTGCTATTGCAAACATGTTCCCTTGTTCTTCAGGTGGGTACCTAACTACTGAGATTGAAATGCATTCCCTCGTTCTTCAGGTCGGTGCCTGCTTACAACTTACTTGAACTATATTACCTTGTTTTTCAGGTGGTCGCCTACTTGTTGAAATTGAGATGTATTCCCTTGTTCTTCAGGTGGGTGCCTGCTTACAACTGTCTTGAAATACATTCCCTTGTTTTTCAGGTGGGTGCCTGCTTGTGATTACTTGAAAAAGATATTCCCTTATTCTTCAGGTGGGCGCCTGCTTGCGAACTTTGAAAAAGATATTCCTTTGTTCTTCAGGTGGGCGCCTGCTTGCGAACTTTGAAAAATACATTCACTTATTCTTCAGGTGGGCGCCTACTTGTCATACAAAATAAAGAAAATTTCTGCCCCAGTTTCATAACTGGGTGCATGACATTACTGAATATTAACTTGCGATAAAATTGTGCTATACTTCCCTTATTCTTCAGGTGGGCGCCTGATTGCTAAGCTTGAAAAAGTATTCCCTTGTTTTTCAGGTGGGCGCCTGCTATCTGTGCTTAAAAAGTATTCCCTTATTTTTCAGGTGGGCGCCTGCTTACTGAGCTTGAAAATGTATTCCCTTGTTTTTCAGGTGGGCGCCTGCTTACGTCATACAAAACAAAGAAAATTTCTGCCCCAGTTTGATAACTGGGTGTAACATATTTGATAAAAGGTTATACTTTCCCTTATTATCCAGGTGGGTGCCTGATTACTGAGTTTTGAAATGGATTCCATCACCTATTGTCGCTTTCTTTTGAACTGTTTTCCCTTATTTTCCAGGTGGGTGCCTGATTGCCAAAATATTTGTGCTCCCTTGTTATCCACATTGGTCACATTCACTTTAAAGTGATTAGTAAGAATTTGAATCTTTTGTCCCTGTTCTAATCAAAGAACAATTTATTAGTATAAAACGGTGGTTAGCTGCTGGCATTCTTGTTGGCCTTGCTCCCACATTTGGACTTGCTCTATCTTGCTCTTTTGAACTTGTATTGCCTTACCATAATTTCCAGCTGTATTTCATCATGTTTTTGATTTGGTGTTTCTTTCCCTTTCTTCTTTCTCCAAATATCTGATTACCATATATCCTTCTTGTTTCAACTGTCCTTTGATGAATCCCTATCTTATTGTGCCACATAACTGAGAAGCTGGTAGTTAGCTTCGACTGACAATGTCTTATAGATAGATTCCAAGAAAAATGAAATGCAATCACCTCGAAGTTTTGAAGGTAGAAATACTTTTTAAAAGATAAAAAGGACATGACTTATCTGAGTGGGAAGGCTGATTCTTTTGATCATGTCATGCATTTGGATTAACCGACCCAGTCTGTCCAACCAACAACTGCCAATTGCCACTTTTGCCAACTTCATTTCACCACCCGATTTTCAACAAAACCCAAACTTTGCTTGCTTCACCGCCTTTCAATCACAAACTTCTTTCTCACTTTCGCCTTACGGTGCCCGTGAGGGTTTTCACCAATAAGACTCTCTCATTTTCATTTCTCTCAACTCACAATTGCCTTATGGTGCCCGTGAGAGTTTTCACCAGTAAGACTCTCTCATTTTCATATCTCTCAACTCACATCGCCTTACGGTGCCCGTGAGGGTTTTCACCGATAAGACTATCTCATTTTTTATTTTTTTTCATTTTCTGTTACCAGAGTGTTGTCCATAACATGCTTCACTTCACCTGCTTGTATTGACATTCCTTAAAATTGATCAGAAGGTCTTTTTTTGGACCGAAATGTGGCTTTGGATGGGTTTAGAAAGAAAGGTATAAAAGCTCAAAATTTCCAATNGGGATTCTTGGACTTTCCTTCTATTGTGACTGAACCTCAGTGAGGCTGCCTACGTACCCTTTCGGGATCAAGTCAAAACGTAGTTCGGAATCATAAAATCGCTCTATTGTTGCGATGTTTCTTTCTTTCCATTCTCCTTCTTTGCATTTTCCCCCCTTTTTTCTTTTCTTTTTCTTTTTCTTTTCCTATTTTTTCTTTTCTTTTTTTTTTCTTTTCTTTCTTTTTTTTCTTTTTTTTTCTTTCTCTTTTTCTTCTTTTTCTTTTTCTTTTCCTTTCCTTTCTTTTCTTTCCTTTTCCATCTTTTTCTTTTCTTTTCTTTTGTTCTCTTTGATATTTCATCATTCAATCTTTGACTTTGTTGTTGATTCCGAAAGAGGGATATGAAAGAATAATGTGAGAAGGCTCAAAAGGATAGCAATGGATAAAGTATTTGGATAGCGAAACAAAATGCCTTCATCATTTCAATTTCAAAAATATGACAAATACAATTAGATACAAAGAGATAAAGAAATCATACATAATATCTTTTGACTGCGTCAGAGTTGATAGCCATTTCTACGCATTTTCCTTCCACATCTGTTAGATATAACGCTCCATTGGACAACACTCATGATACAACAAGTGGCCCTTACCAGTTAGGAGCGAACTTTCCTTTGGCTTCTGCCCAATGAGGTAGGATACGCCTTAATACCAATTGTCCGTCTTCAAATTTTTGTGGACGCACTTTCTTGTTATAAGCTCTGTCCATTCTTTGTTGATACAATTTCCCATGACATACTGCTGCCAGTCTTTTCTCATCAATCAAGCTCAATTGTTCTAACCGGCCTTTGATCCATTCATCATCATCAATTCCTGCCTCCGCAATGATTCGAAGGGAGGGTATTTCAACTTTTGCGGTATTACTGCTTCCGTTCCATACACCAATGAATAAGAAGTTGCACCTACCGAAGTGCGAACGGTAGTGCGATATCCCAACAAAGATCCTTCCACCATTTTCCGAAGAATTTTCTTAATGTTCTTATTGGCTGCTTCAACTGCTCCATTCGCCTTAGGACGATATGGTGTGGAATTGCGGTACGTAATTTTAAACTTCTGACATGTCTATGCCATCAAATGACTGTTAAGGTTGGCACTATTATCCGCAATAATCACCTTCGGAATTCCGAATCGCCAAATGATGTTTGCATGTACAAAATCAACCACTGCCTTCTTGGTTACTGCCTTGAATGTCTTTGCCTTAACCCATTTAGTAAAATAGTCAATGGCAACCAGAATAAACCTGTGCCCATTAGATGTTGCTGGCTCTATTGGCCCAATGACATCCATACCCCAAGCAACGAAAGGCCATGGTGCCGACATTGCATGCAACTCGTATGGTGGAGAATGAATTAGGTCTCCATGTACCTGGCATTGATGACATTTGCGCACAAAGCTAATGCAGTCCCATTCCATAGTAAGCCAGTAATACCCTGCTCTGAGGATTTTCTTTGCTAACACATACCCACTCATGTGTGGTCCACATACTCCTGCATGTACTTCAACCATAATTGTTGTAGCTTGCTTTGCATCTATACATCTCAACAAACCAAGATCTGGGGTTCTTTTATACAAAACCCCTCTGCTAAAGAAGAATCCACTTGCCAATCGCCTGATAGCTCTCTTTTGATCCCCTATGTCGGATATACCCCCATTCTGAGATACTCTTTAATATCATGGAACCACGGCTCACCATCGAGTTCCTCTTCTACCGTAT
>MU698695.1:0-34251 GCA_026770625.1 Nicotiana glauca | reverse complement strand
TGAGTAATAAATTGTTTGTTGAAGATCTATGAAGAAGAAGACAAAAGAAAGAGGGTTAAGTATGTATATAACAACAACCGTCAAATAAAGAAGTGTAATGATGGAAAGTCTATAATAAAGGCAACTATCGCTTCGTGAATAAAGGTGATGAAGAAACCCTGAAAAAAGGCTGCAGAATTACAAAGCCAATCAGAAGGTGACACGTGTACAAAACATTAAATAGAAGGGACAACTGAAGCGTCAGTGTTGTCATAGCATTAATTACGGCAAAAATTCTCTTTTTATGAAGATCCACTTCCCAAATATTTAATTGATAAACAAATGGAAAGTGGGGAAACTATCTGTATTGGGAAAAAACTGAATTTATATTGAAGGTGACGTGGTATGACACGTGGATTGGTCAAATGGTCAAAACATGATGATAAGTTAAGAGGCACGGGCGATATCAGATACGAGAAGAAGAAAGTTAAATAAGCACGTGATGCTATTCAAATGATGCGAGTCTCGTATCTATTTAACTTAATTAAAGCCAGGAGGACAGAAGGAATTGAAGATATGAATCTGATGGCATAAAGGAGTCTAAATTCAGTATTAAATGTCAAATACGTTAGCGAATCAGTATTGAATAAGAATGATTGTGTAACGTTTCATTTAATGTCATTTAATGCTCATAATTGCCTCTTTAGGGCTAAGGCATTATACCTTTTCTTAGAAAAGGCAACTATAAAAGGAGGAGATCTCAACATTTGTAAGGACACGGAATATCATTGATATTACACTGAAATACAAACTTATTTACTGCTTTATTATTCTAAAAAGTCTCTTATTCTTTTCGTCTCCTGATTATCAGTAACCCGATTTTTCTCTTAATTTCTAGTTTTAACCGAAATTCTATTTTTTGGTTAAACAATCACTACCCACAAAGAAAAGGGAAGGAAAGAAACGTACTACCTGAATGTACTTTAGAGTCTTGAATTCTTTCAATTCAAAAGGTTTAATTTCTTTTTCATGGCTGCTACGGGAAATGTACTAGAATTGTCCTAGTTAAATCTTATAAACAATTAATTAGTGCAGTGTAACTAGACATGCATCAGTGCATATATATTCTTCATTCCGCACACCTCGCATAAAAAGTATTCTTTCGAGGTCCGTGACCTGTAGAATAAAGAAAGGTTATTCGTATACGTTACTTTCCCCATACCTCATCTATGGGATTACTCTGAATTTGTTATATAGAAGTATTTATTCCACCAACCTTATCTTATGTAGTATCTCAGAGAAGCACGTAAAAAGATAGTGTTATCTATATAGTATTATGTCCTTTGAATTTACCCCGAGACACAACTATTTCGTTATTATAATGAAAAAAGAACGTCCATGAACTTAAAAGGTACGTAATTGCATGTTATATTACACCTATGATGTAAAGAATTCATTACAGTATCCGTGCACACACATATATTAAATTAATCAATATTTTTAATATCGTCAGTACATATAACTTAAACTTTAATAAAAATAATGGTTGATCAAATCAACATTTAAAACCTTCTAAGTTCTGAAGTATATTATGAAGTCACTGCATGCTTCTATGTGCAAAATAACATTATATAAACAAGTATGAACATAAAAGCATTCAAAAAAGCAGAGAAAAGACAAGGCCGTTAATTTAATCTCCATAGCACCCAATAAAAGAGCAAATGTAGAGCCCTCAACTAGCATTATGGCGAGGTGTATATATATATATATATATATATATATATATATATATATATATATATATATATATATATGTGTGTGTGTGTGTGTGTGTCAAAACCAATATAACTTTAATAAATCTTATCGTATGCACCCATAATTTAAAATGTACGTAAGTTTAGTTCAAAAAACTTTACAAGCTGAACTTATTGAGTTTGAATCTTAAATTATTTTTTGTCCGTAATATGCTCCGTGCTATTCGAAATCATATTATCTCACCTTTGAAGGCAAAGAAAAAAAATCACTATCACCGAGATCAATTTTGTCTCTTGGATGATTTGAGTAACGAGAAAATGATAATTAAGTCGGACAAAAGTAACCTTGAAAACGTTAGCATGCAGTTGATTGACTCAAAAGATATCGAAACTTTTTTAAACAAATCAATCAAAAATGATGGATGGGTAAATCTTAGTCAGACATAATAAATTTCAGATCAATAAACTAAAAGTATGGATCATATGTAAGATGAAGAAAATGTAAATGATTTTATTGAGATTCAATATAGCGTCTCCCATCAATCGACGAGGAGACAACTTTACAGATTTTTCTAGAGATTAATTCCTCTCTATCAAGAATACTAGGAGAGAGCTTTTTAGCTTTAGAGAGAGATAGGAGGAGCCGCGTGCCCTTCCATTGAAAGCTTTCCCTTTCTATATATAGTCGTGGCACCCTTTCCCTTTGCTTGGCCCGACGTCCTCATGCCTCCAATGTGTCTTAGTCGTGCTTTTAGGCGCCGCTCTTTCCGACTCGTCGGATGTCGGGAAAGGGGTATGGAGCGGACTATACTTTCTTTCGCTGCCCGGTCACTTAGGCATAGGGGTGTTAATGGATATTTAAAAACTGACTAAACCGACCGAACCGTACCACAACCGATTCTTATGTTTCTTTTAAAGAAACCGTAGATTTTTATATAAATCTATAACCGTACCGATAATTAGGGTATATTTTTTATTTTATAAAAATAAATCGAAAAAATACCGTACCGAATAAATTTTACATGTGAAAAATATATTTATATAGTAAGCTTAAAACTAAATAAAACATTAAATTTTTCATTGGCCTTTGGAATTATAAAAACTGTTACAAGCCAACAACTAATTAAACTCAAAATACTAATTCCTAAAACTTATTATATTACTTATGCATAAATTAAGTTGATATGCGGCCGGCGGTGGGGAAAGACATAGTTCATTTCGACCGCCCTGTGTACTGCGTGTTCTACGCCTACCCCTTCCTTCTAGGTTACACACTTCCTCTTCCTTTGTTGGTGGTGGATTTTTGCCATTTGTACTAGGTATGCCCCACCCAACTTTCGCCGTATTTGTACAAGTTATTCCTTTGCTGCTTAAGTACGCGAAACTCGCCGGTCATGAGGTCACTTTGGACCATATGCTCAGTATCTTCGCCCCTTAACTTATTCGCGGTACGATGATTCAGATGCGTCCTCGGGGGTCGAGGAGTTTGGTGGTGACGATAGACGACAGGACCAACCGTTATTTCTACGAGAATTATTTTTACGTGTGGACTGAGCACATTACGGTGGACCCAACGGGATTCCCTGAGAAGTTGAACTTTGCGCGTAAGTTTTTGTATCTTTAGTCGGTGAGATGCCCGACGTTTTCTGTTATGGTACTAAACTTTATCATGTTTTTGTAGCTGAGAGATTTCCCCCTCCGCATGTCGAAGGTATTCATGACTGGGTGGGTGTTATCCTTCCCCATACAATGGGGATTCGCACATGGTCGACCTTTCATGACAGGTTCAGATGCAGGCCTCTTACAAGTGAGATGACGTTTCTGTATGTTATTCCTCCACTCTTTTTACTTGGCTTCTTATGTGTCGTTTGTCGATGTCAAGGAGAGTTTGGAGAGCGAGGGCTCCTCCGTTAGCTTTTCGTCAACCAGCCTCATCTGCTCACCTTGTCGTGGTACCCATCGCCCGACCTTCATTGAAGGCTGCTTCAGTTGAGTCTGCGGCCTTGGTTACTCCTGTGAGGGCCACTTCTCAGGACGAGGTCCCGACCTGTGTTGTTCGCCCGACGGGTGAATCACTGTCTACTAGGGAAGAGGAGGGGCCGTCGAAGAGACGAAGAGTAGAGTTTGAGACTTCGCCCCCAACAGTGATTCATCTGGACGACTAATGTTGTCCTTGCCTGTACTTACTTTGAGTTGTTTGTTTTTTCTTTATAGTTATTCATCGACTATTGTCGTTTTTTCTTTCCCCTTTCCTTTTCATTCTTCTTTCTTTCCCTTTTTTTTCCCGTTGGCTTGGGCCATATGTAAGCGGCGATAGTCCGCACAATGACTTTGTATAAAGGAGAGTTTATTCTTCGTTATTTGCCTTGTACTTAACCTTTATTTCAACTGCTTATGGCTTTGTTGCAAGATAGGCGGCTGCATGGCGAGTCCTAGATTTTCTTTCCTTCTATTATTCCTGATGGCTTCTGGCCTTAGTACTTCGAACTAATCGAAATAGTGGCTCGTCATTATTCGATCAAGGCCAAAACCTTCTCTTTTTGGCGAAGGCCCTTGGCCTTAAAGGATTTTATTTCGAACTTATCAAAATAGTAAACCGTCGTCGTTCGATCGAGGTCGAACTCTTCTCTTTTTGGCGAAGGCCCTTGGCCTTAAAGGGTGTTATTTCAAACTTATCGAAATAGTAACCCATCACCGTTCGATCGAGGTCGAACTCTTCTCTTTTTGGTGAAGGTCCTTGGCCTTAAAGGGTGTTATTTTTAACTTATCAAAACAGTAACTCGTCATCATTCGATCGAGGTCGAACTCTTCTCTTTTTGGTGAAGGACCCTGGCCTTAAAGGGTGTTATTTTGATCTTATCGAAATAGTAACCGTCGTTGTTCGATCGAGGTCGAACTCTTCTCTTTTTAGAGAAGTCCTTTGGCCTTAAAGTGTGTTATTTCGAACTTATTGAAATAGTAACCTCTAGTCGTTTGATCGAGGTCAAACTCTTCTCTTTTTGGCGAAGGTACTTGGCCTTAAATGGTGTTATTTCGAACTTATCGAAATAGTAACCCGTCATCGTTCGATCGAGGTCGAACTTTTCTCTTTTTTTGGCGAAGGCCCTTGGCCTTAAAGGGTGTTATTTCAAACTTATCGAAATAGTAACCCATCGCCGTTTGATTGAGGTCGAACTCTTCTCTTTTTGGCGAAGGCCCTTGGCCTTAAAGGGTGTTATTTCGAACTTATCGAAATAGTAATCTGTCGTGGTTTGATCGAGGTCAAACTCTTCTCTTTTTGGCGAAGGCCCTTGGCCTTAAAGGGTGTTATTTCGAACTTATCAAAATAGTAACCCGTCGTCGATCGATCGAGGTCGAACTCTTCTCTTTTTGGCGAAAGCCCTTGTCCTTAAACGGTGTTATTTCGAACCTATTGAAATAATAACCCATCATCGTTCGATCTAGGTCGAACTCTTCTCTTTTTGGTGAAGGCCCTTGGTCTTAAAGGGTGTTATTTCGAACTTATCGAAATAGTAACCCGTCGTCCTTCGATCGAGGCCGAACTCTTCTCTTTTTGGCAAAGGCCCTTGGCCTTAAAGGGTGTTATTTCGAACTTATCGAAATAGTAACCCATCATCATTCAATCGAGGTCGAACTCTTCTCTTTTTGGTGAAGGCCCTTGGCCTTAAAGTGTGTTATTTCGAAATTATCAAAATATAACCCGTCGTCATTCGATCGAGATCAAATTCTTCTCTTTTTGGAGAAGGACCTTGGCATTAAAGGGTGTTATTTCGAACTTATCGAAATAGTAACCCGTCGTCATTCGATCGAGGTCGAACTCTTCTCTTTTTGGCGAAGGCCCTTGGCTTTAAAAGTGTTTTATTTCGAACTTATCGAAATGGTAACCCGTCGTCGTTCGATCAAGGTCGAACTCTTCTATTTTTGGCGAAGGCCCTTGGCCTTAAAGGGTATTATTTCGAACTTATCGAAATAGTAACCCGTCGTTGTTCGATCGAGGTCGAACTCTTCTCTTTTTAGCGAAGGCCCTTGGCCTTAAAGGGTGTTATTTCGAACTTATCGAAATAGTAACCCGTCGTTGTTCGATTGAGGTCGAACTTTTCTCTTTTTGGCGAAGGCCCTTGGCCTTAAAGGGTGTTATTTCGAACTTATCGAAATAATAACCCGTCGTCATTCGATTGAGGTCGAAATCTTCTCTTTTTGGCGAAGGCCCTTAGCCTTAAATGGTATTATTTTTAACTTATCGAAATAGTAACCCATTGTCGATCGATCGAGGTCGAACTCTTCTCTTTTTTGGCGAAGGCCCTTAGCCTTAAAGGGTGTTTTT
The DNA here is from genome assembly GCA_026770625.1 of Nicotiana glauca. Classification (NCBI taxonomy): domain Eukaryota; kingdom Viridiplantae; phylum Streptophyta; class Magnoliopsida; order Solanales; family Solanaceae; genus Nicotiana; species Nicotiana glauca. The sequence goes on along the minus strand of MU698695.1, from coordinate 28,194 downwards.
TCGAACTTATCGAAATAGCAACCCATCATTGTTCGATCGAGGTCGAACTCATCTCTTTTCGGAGAAGGCCCTTGGCCTTAAAAGGTGTTATTTCGAACTTATCGAAATAGTATCCCGTCATCGTTCGATCAAGGTCGAACTCTTCTCTTTTTGGCGAAGGCCCTTGGCCTTAAAGGGTGTTATTTCAAACTTATCTAAATAGTAACCCGACGTCGTTCAATCGAGGTCGAACTCTTCTCTTTTTGAAAAAGGCCCTTGGCCTTAAAGGGTGTTATTTTGAACTTATCGAAATAATAACCCGTCATCAGTCCTAGTTTTTTGAGATCCAGATATCTTCTTGGAGAGTCCTAGTCCATTTGGCATTGCTCGCAACGGATGGTACAACGTTGCGGTTTCGCTTAAGTTCGTTCTGCGCACAAATTATAGTTTCCTTGTGTGGCTCTTGTCTTTCGGCTCGGAGGTATCACCGGCGGGCAGTATCACAGTTTTTTTGCAGTAGTTTTTTGTACTTTAATTGAGGTGTTTCTTTATTCGTTCGCCTGCACGGCCATTGTATTCCTACTTGAGCAGAGATTATGAGGCAAGTTAGAATGAAACTTTCCTTGCCCCCCTCTAGTGGTCCGATGGGGGAGAACTGATTGGTAACGTCGTTTGCCTTGTTTGGCGTATCGATGGTTGATGGGCGAAGGTTTTTAAGCTTGGTTATTTTGTTTGGCCCTCCTCTGCCTACTGCACTGCTCTTTTGTCTCGCGTGTGTTAGATTTTTCCTTCGCGCCCCATTTGGTGAGTAATCGTATTTCCTGTCTTTGATCTGGGAGAGACTAGGAAATTTCACTAAGAAATCCCCACAGACGGCGCCAAATTATTTGACTCAAAAGATATCGAAACCTTTTTGAATAAATTAATCAAGGAAGATGAATGGGTAAATCTTAGTCAGACATAATAAACTCCAGATCAAAGAGCTAGCAGTATGAATCATATGTAAGATGAAGAAAATGTAAATGATCTTATTGAGATTCAATATTGCGTCTCCCATCAATCGATGAGGAGACAACTTTACATATTTTTCTAGAGATTAATTCCTCTATATCAAGAATACTAGGAGAGAGCTTTTTAGCTTTAGAGAGAGACTGGAGGAGCCGCGTGCCCCTCCATTGAATGCTTTCCCTTGCTATGTCGTGGCACCCTTGCCCTCTGCTTGGCCCGACATAATCTTGCCTCCAATGTGTCTTAGTCTTGCTTTTAGGCGCCGCTCTTTCCGACTCGTCGGATGTAGGGAAAGGGGTATGGAGCGGGTTATACTATCTTTCGCTGCCTGGTCATTTAGGCGGGACGTTGGTGTTAACACCTAATTTTTACACTATTTTAACATCTCCTACATTCATTAGTATTTTATTATTTTAATTATTTTTTATCAATTTTGTGTCTTTAATTGCATATTTTCTATCATAAAAATACCAAAAAGAAAAATAGTTCTTCCTTCATTTGCGCATTTTAGGAATTAACTAATGATTCAATTGGTGAATTAATCTAGTTAATTGATCATTTGAATAAGTTGTTTAAAAAAAGAATAAGTTATTTAATTAATTTATTTGTTTGTGTAAGTTTAGTTTAATAAATAGGTTAAGGAAGAAATCTTGCCAAATTTGAAAGAAAAAGTGGCCAAGAGTGCAAGATAAAGGGGTTGCCAAGGAAGAGCTCAAAACGACGTAGTTTTGTCTTAAAACAACGTCGTTTTGATTAAGTGACAGAGATTAAATCTCATCCATCCATAACCTTTTGATCCAACGGTCCTAATTCAACCTCTTACCTAGGTATTTAAAGTCTATAGAGACCAAAAATTGCCCCCATTTCCACCCCCCATATCTCATTCTTCTTCCTCTCTCTTCTCATTCTCTCCTCTCTTCTTAGATCCGCCGCCCGCCGCCCATCTCCGCCGGCTAGCAATCGCCGCTGCCGGCGGAACACCCCCATACAACTCCAAAATTTTTACCATTTCTTCCTCCCAACCTCCTGTCCATGAATCCAAGCCTCATATCGTCCAAATCCCAACCAAATTCCACGAATCTAGCCTAAATCAAAACCCTAGCCACCACCTTTTGACAAATTCATGGATATTGAGCCACCCTTTCCACCTAATTTTTACATACATAGATAGAGCTCAGCAAGGGCTACCATTTGGAATTGGTCTTAATCCAAAATTTCGGCGACCTCCCACCGCCACCACTGCCGCTGCTCACTCTTCTTTTCCTTTTTATATTTCTTCTTCCCTTCTTTCCGTCTTGCCTAGACACGACCTGAGCGAGCTTTTCACGCTGGCACGATACGGAGATCGAAACTGGTTCACCAGACCTTTGGTTTTGGTGTCTGCCAACGTGAAAAGTTTGCATCGTGGTCGATTTGTCGCTGTCTGATGTCCTTGGCATGTCATCGCTACTTGAACTTGCATCAAATCCCTTGCTATGGTAAGATCCTAGTTCCTCTTTTCCCCTTTCTGATTTTTGCTCTCTTTGTGATTAGTTTTAGAATTTTAGTTTAGGTCTAAGTCTGTCATCAATCATCTTTCGTATAGTATTGTTTTTGATTTCGATTCTTAGTTAGCTTTGTTGTGGTTAGTTACTTCACTATAATAGGTGTTTTGCCTAATCGTAGATTTTTTTTTAATTTTTCCCTTGGATTGATCATATCAGCATTAATTTAATTGGCTAAGTTGAATGCTGAATTTTCTGCTTTTACATTTGTTTGAATTGGTTTGTTAGTTTGATATTAGTTTGTGAAGAGTAAAACGTAAATGATGAAGTAGGGTACATGTTTGATTTACTTTTTACTATTTGTGGACTATTTGGAGTACGATACTCCAAACATTGTTCATAGTTGGTAAAAGTTTGTCCTTTGGACAGATTTTTGATCAAAAGATCTGTCCTTTGAATAGTTTGGACATTTTTGGTGAAAAATCTGTCCATAATTCAAGGTCTTCCCCTCTCCTGTAAAGAGAGGGTCTTTCTTTCACTTTTGGAGGGGGGAACACTCTCTAAGACTTAGCCATCATCTCTGCCCTCTAAAAAGACATATTTTTGAGAAAAATCAAGAACTAAATAGCAAATAGTATGCTGAAAATTCTGAGCTTGGGAGTGTTTCTTAGAGTGCAAAAACCTTGAAAATAAAATAGAAGGATCCTTTTAGCAATTCATGAAGTTGTTAGCTACTAAGTTTTAAGCAACTTTGTCGAGTGTTTTCGGGTTATTTTTTTGTTGTTTGCTGCTGTCCCTTTGCCATTTGTTGTTGTCACTGCTGCTGATTTTTAGATCATCCATTGCTGATATTTTTTCTGCTATTCAGGTAAATTCTTTAATGTACTGAAATTCTTGATCAAGAATTAATGCAAATGAAGCAACTTGAGTCCTTCAGTATATTTTGAGCTTTTGAAAATAATCTGTCAGATCCATTTGAGCATCATAATTCATAAATGTTGTCATTTTTTTTAGAGTTTGTTTTAAAGGATTAGAGCATTTACTAAGTTTAGAATACATAATTATTATCATATAATAGGTGATGATGAAGTGAGTCTTATTTACTTGTTTCGTTTCTTTTGTTCAATTAGCAAGCCAGCGGTGTACATATGTAATTTTATTTTAGAGTTTGCATATTTTAAAAGTCTAGTTTAAGTTGAATATACACATAGGTGTGGGCTCCTGGGCCATGTGATTTTGCTTTTGGATTAATGGAATTATGGGCTTATAAAAGTTGATTCTTAATGAAAGGAAAAGAAAATGTTAGAACGACATATTGGATTCCACCTTATATAAAATGCCACTTTTGTTTTTGAGACTATTATTTTCTCGTAAAAATTGCACGGGCGCCCTATTTGGGTACCCCTTTTTAACCTGTAGCCGCATTATTTTTTTTTTTTTGCATCCGTACCCACTTTTTAAAAACTTCAGCTTCCCTTTATAACTGAGAAACTTCAGCTCTAGAGCTGAAGTTTCCGGGTTACTAAACAAAAACTTCAGCTCTAGAGCTGAAGTTTCCGGGTTACTAAACAAAAACTTCAGCTCTAGAGCTGAAGTTTTTATTTATAACTAGAGCTGAAGTTTCCGGGTTACTAAACAAAAACTTCAACTCTACAGCTGAAGTTTTTATTTTATAACTGGGAAACTTCAACTCTAGCTGAAGTTTTTATTTTATAACTGGCAAACTTCAGCTCTAGAGCTGAAGTTTTTATTTTATAACTAGAGCTGAAGTTTCCTGGTTACTAAACAAAAACTTATAAAATAAAACTTCAGCTCTAGAGCTGAAGTTTGCGAGCTAAAAAATAAAAACTTCAGTGCTAGAGCTGAACTTCAGGCCCGGCTACTAAAATGCTGATGTTTTGTGTAATTGCCTTTGCTACTTCAGCCCCGTGTGCTGAAGTTATGTGAAAAAGCGGGTACGTTTGCAATTTTTTTACAAAGCGGACACAAGTTAAAATATGGCACAAAAAGCGGGTATAGATGCAAATGCCCCCATTTTCTCGTTGTCATTCCAATGAAATGAATCGGTCTTGCATTTGGTTTGGGTTAGCATCTTGGCAACTTTTTCCTTTTATTTTTAACATCAAAACTAGACCCAAACTTAGTTAATTTTCATAAAAGTCCGATGTTTTTTGTAATTAAAATAATTTAATGAGTTAACTTTAATAATTAATTTAAATACTAGGCAAATAATAAACATGGTTCAGCCTTTTTTCTTACGGACTTGCTTGCGTAGCATGATAGTAGCTTTTAATAAAAAATAAATAAAAACTAATATATTTAAATGTTTTAATTTTTCCAAACAAAATAATAACGTAATAATAATAATAATAATAATAATTCTTGTCATGATTGCGGATTCGCTTGCGTAGTGGTGTTATGACAAAATTAATAAATTTCGTCTCGATCACGCATTCGCTTGCGTAGTGTGATTATGATATTTTATTATATTTTTCAATTTTTCTAATAATCAAGAAATAAAAGCGGATAGGTAACACATGAAAATTATATAAATCACAGTTTGTCCAAAATTAATTCAAGCCAAGTTTAAGTCAATAATGCGACCGTGCTAGAACCATGTGACTCGGAGAATGCCTTACACCTTCTTCCCGGCCAACAGAATTCCTTATCCGGACTTTATTTTTGCAGACCAATAATAATAGAGTCAAACATTCCTTTGACTAGGGATTCAAATAAAAGGTGACTTGGAACACCGAAAATCAATTTCAAGTGGCGACTCTATAAATAAAATAATCCATATTCAAATTCGTCACTTCAAATGAAAAAACTCTTTTAACCCCACAATCCATAACACGATCTTATTTGCGGGGGTAGAAAAGGGGTGTGACAGCTCTGGCGACTCCGCTGGAGATTACTAGAATTTGAGCTTATACATGTTGACTATTATTTGGCTTTATTAATTTTATATATACTGTAATTTATTTGGGCATAATGTGCTACTTGTTTGCTTTTCATCGCTTTGATATTATTGAACTGTACATATAAATTGTCTTCTGCCGCACCCCCTCTGAGTCTTCTTGAAATTAAAAATTGGGCATTTGCTTGACATAGCCCGCTTTCTCTGAGAATGGCCGAGGTGCTTGTCATCCGGTGAAGGATTTTAGTCACACATGTTTTAGGCAGGGAGCAACACCAGCTAAGCCGGAAAGCAATGCTACCGGTACGCTGACTCTCCTCGGCTCGAGTTGTCCGCTCGAGTAAGCCAGTCTAGATATCTTCTCCGGTAGGATTTAAGCCTAGATGAATAAACCTCATGCCGGATATCCCTAGTAGGTTCGCTTTATTTGCATCACACGCATTTGACTTAGCGAAGCTCGACACAAGGGTCGGGTCCTTATAAGACAGGTATCCTCTTTGAGACCATCATGTTCACTTATGTGCTACTTACTACATCATTTGGAAGGCTTGCTTGCATTGTTGACCGACTTTAGGAAATTATTGCACAAAATTATAAAAAGAGAAAAAATTATTCTTCTAGTTTAGTACAATAATCCTTTTTTTTTAACTAAGATTTTTAAGTAGTCCAGCGTGAGGTGTAAAGATTAATTTTCATACAAATCAAAAGAGAAAAATACTCAATTTTATCGAATTACGCGAGTTTGATTCTCACCGGATGTGAGATACGTAGGCAACCTTTATCGGGTTCCGATCCCAATTTTCAAAAATCCAAAAATATTTTCCTTTAGAAATCTTTCCTTAGATAAAAAAGAGAGGAAGTTTTTAAAACTAAAAAAAAATAGTTTCCTTCTTTCTGGAGTATTTCATACGGATTTTCTTTGTTTTGAAGTATTTTTCCAAAAAATTAAAAAAAAATAATAAAAAAAAGAATCCAAAAAAAAGAAAATATTCTTTTCCTTCTTTCCTGACCACTTAAACTTGTAGAGCTTTTGAAAGCCGATACATGAACTTTGAATTTTTCCATTTGAACACTCAAACTTGAAAAAATGAGTACTAATAAACACTTTTGACCGTTAACTATGGCTATGTGAAAGCACTTCAGCTGACATGGCTAAACTATGTGCAAATCATGCTGCCAAGACGCGTGAATAGTATTACTTTTACTTAAAACAAATTAAAATTAGAATAAAATATAAATTTAAAAAAAAAGAAAAAAAAACTTTTTCACTTCTTTCGTCTTCCCAGCAAAACTCCCACCCAACTTTTTCATTTCTCATCCTAATTTCTCTTCCCCTCCCCTTTTTTTTATTTTTTTCCCCTTCATCTTCCCCTCCAAAGACCAATTTGCTAACACAGAAGGCTCTTCAATTTGTGACAAGAAGAAAATTTCATCACATTAGAGCTTGGAATCAGACAAATTTCAGAAACAATCTCCATTTTATAATAAATTATTTTACAGGATCATACTAATTTCTTTAAAAAGGCAGTATTTGAAAACATGAACAGGTTACAATGATAAGAAAAAGGAAGTGGTGAGCAAATCCAGCTGAGTAGCAACTTAAAAAATTAGCTAAGAATTATGATGCATAAAAAAGGCAAGACTGAAACAGAAAATCAGAAGCTCCTCAAACTCAATTTCCTAGATCAGAAACCCTTAAAATAGTCAAAATCCACTAAATCCACTATCAATTTTTCTCTTAGGTGTATATCGATATCTTCTTCATCATCAAAATAGTTATTTTTTTCTTTAATTTTTTGGTAGGGAATTTGCTTGACAATGGTGGATGCCAAGTTTTGTAAAATAATGCAGAGAGACGTACAAGACAAAGATGATATGAACATAATAGGAGGGTGAAGGAAGAAGAAGGGGGCGGTTGGGTATTTCAGGCTTTTTTTCTTTTCTTTTCTTTTTTTCCTTTTTTGTATTTGTAACTTTTTTTTCCTGATTTTATATTTAAAAATGGGACCCACAAATAACACATCACAAGCAATAAATAGTTTAGCATGATATATTGTACATGTCAGCGCAACTGGTATACGCGCTTTGATGGATGTGTTTATTTTATTTTTTTAAGTTTGAGTGTTCAAATGAGAAAATTCAAAGTTCATGTATCGACTTTCAAAAGCCCTACAAGTTTAAGTGGCCAGAAAGCCATTACGCCTTAAAAGTATTGCTTTCGTAAATGTAAAAAAAAAATTAAAAATTGAAGTCCAAAAATATTTTACTTTTCTTTAGAAGTACGCTTGTAAATAAATAAAAAACTCATATCCAAATTTTTTTTTTAAAAAAAAAGTCCCTCTTTCGAAAATTAAGAGGCGACATCCAAAAGCCAAAAATATATTTTTCTTTCTTCTTTAGAATAAGAGAAAACAAGTGAAAATTCAAAAAAAAAAATATTTTCCTTTTACTCTTGAAATTCGCAAAGTTCCAATCAAAAGAAAATGAATTTTTAGAAGTCTTCTTTCAAATATAAAAGAAAAATCAAAATAAAAAAAATAATATTTCTTTTCTTCTTTTAAAGCATTTCTTTCAAAAATTTCACCCAAAATAAGAAGTTAGTTTATTTACTCCATTTTCGATCTTCCCGAACTACACAAGATCTGATTCATGCGGCCTCATGATACGTAGGCAATCCCCATCGGATCGATCATAGCCATAGAATTAATTGAGTGAAAATTAAACTGAAAAAAAAATTGAATGAAAAAAAAGTGACAAAAAAGAAAAAAGAAAAGAAAAGAGAGTGCCAAAAAATAAAAGAGCGGCAAAAATAGAATTAAAAAAAAATCAAGAGTGATTCAAGAGAGGCAGAAATAAAAGAAAAGAGGTGCATACCGAAAGAGTTAGTTAAGGCAGGAATGAGACATGCAACCGTTGAAACACACGGTAGAAGTGTTTAACTGTTAGGTACATTGCATCCCAACATGTGATTTTCTATATGTTAAATGTATCAAAACTAACAAGGTTGTGGTGTGAGTAAATTAGCCAGGTTCTGTTAAGGTGGTTGGTTTTGTTGGTATGCCATCCCAACATGTGATTTTCTATATGTTAAATGTATCAAAACTAACAAGGTTGTGGTGTGAGTAAATTAGCCAGGTTCTGTTAAGGTGGTTGGTTTTGTTGGTATGCGGTGATGAACGCGCAACCTTGCATGCGACCACAACATTATATGCAAAACTGAGCTCCACCTCCTATAAATGCCCATCCTTACTGAGCTCCATATAATCCCCAACCAGATGTTCCCCAATACAATCCTCGCCCGAGAGAGCCTTTCATAAAAAATCAGTTCACCCCTATTGGTGAATCGTATTCAAGCTTATTCCAAAAGCTAATCAGGCTAAATCTATTGCAGTCAGTGGCCACGAAATGGCTGAACCCCGAGTCTCCCTTGCACCGAGCTGATGCTATATGTGACTACCACTATGGAGCAGTGGGATACAATACAGAGGACTGTCAGACCCTCAAAAGGGCAGTTGAAGATTTGATTGAAGCTGAAAGAATTGTTTTTCGAGATGAAGAAGCTCCTGATATGATGAACAATCTGTTACCGAACCACAATATCGGGCCAATAGTCGGAATGATTTGTGAAGATGAGGAATTTGATGTGGTACTGAAGGCCATTGCAGCCATTACCGAGACAGAAGAAAGGCCAAAAATGGTCGCCAAGCATGAAAGTTCCCCATCAGACGGGAGTCTCGGTAGCCAGTCTTGCTATCCTTTCTGCGTCCGGATTATCTCAGGGTGTGATCCGGATGTTTTATTTTATTGTCTTACTTTCCGATATAAATCCTTCCATATTCAAAAATTGAAAAAAAGCAAAAATTAAAAATCAAATGAAATTAATATTTCATTTTCCAGGAATGTCTCTTGTCTTAATCTTGTCATTTTTCTCATTCTCTTTTTTTTTAGTTCTGTTAAATGCAGATTTCAATAACATGACATGCTTACGGACTTCATGCCCAGATCCTAAAAAGCTATCAGATCTCGAAGTAATGAATCAAGAATTAGATCGCAATGAGGATAAGTTTAAGGAAATAAAATAAAGATTTGGAACAACTGAAGGAAAATTGATTCCAGGTTGGGTCCATACATTGCAACAAGAGTACTGCCAAAAAATTGCGTTGTACTTGGGACACATCGAAGGAAATGTCCTTATAACAACTCCCAATGCAAATGCAGTCAAAATGTACTATGCTGGATCCTCTATATAGTAGTAATATTCTCTGCTGGGGATAAAGAAGGCTTTCTTTCTTACTATCCAAACACTTAACCCTTTGCAAAATTATCTGAGCTAGCTAGTCTTCTTTGATTACCCTCTTTAGAATCTGAAAGTGTTTTTAAAAAAAAAATTAAAAAATTGAAATGAAAAAATGAAAAAAAAATATGAAAAAACGAGAAGAAAAAGAAAGATACAAAAAATGGGGGAAGAAAAGACAAAGAAAATGAAATAAAAAAAAGAGGAAAAGGAAAGGAAAAAGAAAGAGAAAACAAAACAAAAACAAAAGTTTCTGAACTACGTTCGACTTGATTCCAAAAAGATACGTAGGAAGCTGCTCTTTGGGGTTCAGTCACACCAAAATAAAAATACAAATTCCCCAAAAGTGAAATTGGGGTAGAGGTTATAATGGTTCAACGATGGTTCGCCTTAAAGGTTCCAAAGTTGTAATTCAGTCCAAACTCTTTTTACCCCAAATCCTGTCAAGTCCTTTCGATCAATCGGTAAAGATTTCCAAAATTGGAGGATACAACTACTTGGATCCGATGCAATCAAATGAAATAGATAAAATGATAGAGTCTTATTGGTGAAAATCCACACGGGCAGTGTGAGGTGACAGTAAGCAAAGAAATCAAAATGAGAGAGTCTTGTTAGTGAAAACTCACAAAAAGCACTATAAGGCAATGGTGAGTAGAGAAATGAGAGAGGTCAGCTCGTGAAAACCCGCAAAGGCGTCCCTGATCGAAAAGAGGATTCTCACATACATCGGCATCAATAGAGTCCTGGCTAGGTTTCTCGATTTTGAGGCAAAAGTTGTGATGAATTTCTAAGAGTCGGACGATTTACACAGATCAGGCATCTAGTCCAAAAGGCATGTCATGTTCATTGAATTCTGCATGTACTCCAGATAAGTCCTTCTTTCCTTTTCCCAAAAGGGATACTTCTTGTTTTAAACTCATTCTCCATTCCATTGTTTGTTTTCTTTGAATTCATTTCGGTTCAACTCCGTTCCGAAACTAAGACAAAGAAAGGATGGCAAGACTGATTTACAGGGTTCTCACTTGGCGCGAGCTAATGTGCAGAAAGGCATCCAGCCTCGTCACAGGCATCAAGTCGACCCCGACTAGCCATGGCGGCCGACACTTCAAAATCAAAATGCTTGGAAAGAGAAAATCAAATGGAGCGCCTATAAAGGAAAATGAATTTGAAAAGGCTGAGTCCCACGTGGCCAACCATCTCGGCAAAAGTTTGAAAAGCCAAGGTACCAAAATGATTCGAAATTAAAGTTGGAAGAAAGAAGCAGTTGATACCCAATTTATTTTCTAGGCAATTTTATAACCAAAGTACTTCTAAAATATCATATATGTGCATATATAAGCACACCCAAGAGTTTTGACATTTTAAATAATTTTTAAACCAATTGATCGCCTATTTTAATACAACAAAATCTAATAATTATTTCCAAAAATTATTATTTTTGGTGAATAATTTATTTTATTCTCACATTTGCACCAAAATATAATTAAGGTAATTTTTGCATATTTTTACAAATTTATTTGGTATTTTTAAAGTTAAATTGCATATAATTGCAATTATAGCCTATTTTGTGATTAATAGAATTTTATAGTTACAAAATTAGTTTCAGTATTTTTAAGATAATATTTATGTAATATTTGTTTACTCAGTATTTTTAATTTATTTTTTAACCATTATTACCTTTTTATAAAATAAAAGGGAAAAAATTGGCTATTTAAAATCTAGCCTCAATTTCATTTCAATTACAGCCCAATTTGCACCCCAATTCAACCCAATACCAACCCCTAAATCAATTTAAACCCAATTACATGATCCAATCGCCCAAACTCGCCCGTTTCTTTTTAAACTGGGCCGTTGATCAAAGTTTTCTTTTTAAAATCTGAGCTGTTCATCATTTTTTATCAACGGTCCAGATCTCTTCTTTCCTTTTTTAATTCCAAACGGCCCCTAAACCCTACCCCATTCTTTCAGAAGTGCCGCCTCTAACTTCCCTCCTCTCTCAAACGCTCTCGAGCTCTCTCGAAACCCTAATCAACTCCAAATTTGATCTTGTTTCTTCCAAGCCTTTCTCGTTTATAGGGTTCTCAGAAACCCTAGCCTATTCGAGGTTCTTTTTCATTTATTTGTTTGGATCTGTGCTCGATCTGTGCTATATGTGATGTTTTAAATGTTTTCCCCAATTTTCCTTTTAAAATCTTTTGATTTCAAACTAGGGTTTCTGAGTCTGTTTGTTAAATATTTTGTTCGATTCATTTGTTTATCATCTCTAAGTTTGATTGGTGTTGAAAACCTAATTTTTGGAGATTTGTTTGAGTTTCTGAGTCTATCTGTTTGATTTACTTTGTTTGCACCTGATTAGTGTTGAAAACCCTAATTTTTGGGGTTTATTTGAGATTCTGAGACTGTTTATTTGTTTCACTTGTTTATCGCCTCTAAACTCTACTGATTTCGAAAACCCTAGTTCCTTGGGGTCTATTCGAGTTCCTAAGTTTGTTTGTGCAACTCGTCTGTTTGAAATTGCTCAATCTGCTTCCTTTAAACTTCAGCATCTCTTTTCTTTATGTGATTCAGCTTTGTTCTGAGTTGCTGCTATCTGTCAAACTCGACTATGTTTTCAGAAAGTTTTTCACCTAACTTTTGCATGCTTCTGATCTTTTCTCTATTACTAAGCCAATGAAATTTGACCTATGTGACTATCATGCTATTACTGTATGCTACATCTTCTTGCCAAAGCTTGGCCTCACATGTATATTACTTGTTCACCTCATTTATATACTGAGTCCCTTCTGCGATTGATTTTCAAACTCTTAATTGATTTTCAAAACTTTTCCTTGTACAGTTCTGATTTTTTTTACTCGCTCGTTAAGGGTTAATTGATTCTCCTTCTTTGTTTGGCCTTACCAGATCCTTTCCAAAAATAAGCACACTCCTGTATTTAGATTTAATCCCTTACTATATGGTTTTACTGCTCCTTTTATGGCAACAATCATTCTTCTTACAAATTGATTTTCTTTCCTTATATTAATCCTGCTAGTATCCGTTGAGCAATAATCCCTTGATTAAAGGGAAAAACCTGTGTTAATTGATTTTGACTGTGATTATTCCCATGTTTGTGTTGAAACCGTATTTGTTACCTTGTTTTCTACTCGTTTTCAAAACTATCAATACCTGTACTTCTTCCCTTTCAAACAAGGTTCGAACATGAACAAGTCATTAATTCTTCTCTCAAATACACTTAGATTTTCTTAAAAATGTTCGAGTTCTCTGAATTCATAAGCTTAAAATTCTCTTCTCTGACTGTGGTTTGGCGGAAAGAATCCTGCTTTTCTTTGCTTGCTTCTTCTGCAACTGGTATGTTATCTTTGTTTAATTTCTGCCACTCCCCTATGTGTTTATTCTTCAGTTCATTCTCTGTTTGGCTTCTATAATGTAATTTTTTGCAAGTTGGTTTGTTTCTTTGCTATGATCCTACATGAATCCCTACCCCCAATTCCTTTTGTATGTTGAGTTAGGGTTCAGAAACATGACAACACTCGACATTGTTGTTCATGTATATGGACTGGACTCCCTGAGTCCTAAACTCTTTCAATTCCAATTCGCCTTTCCCCCTTATATGTATCCTGAGCTTAAGACCTTGGTCTGGAAGTATCCTAATCACTGTCTAGACCATAGTCTGACCTTCAATAGGTCTGTGCTCTTATTTGCTGGCTGAACAGGCTTGGTCAGGGGTGTGCCAGCCTACCTCATGGTTAGGTATGGCCACCAGCCTGCCTTGGCATTCTCTCCCCCTCTATTGTACTTGCGCTCATTCTTAAAACTTAAGTTCTGCCCCTCTCTTGTGAGCCTTGCCTTGGGACCCCTGAGCTCCCTCTGAACTTGGACACTTGAGGGTTGGCTCTTCCACACTACACTATAACTCATCCTGATTAATATCTTGGGTGCAAGCACTGGCTGGGGTTCCTGAAACTCCTTGATCTGAGAAACACCCTAGATAAGAGAAGGCTTTGGAGATCTTGATCTGGGAAGTGGCTCAATCTCATATTATTAGACACACTGTCTGAATTAGGTTCCTTGGATGCAGTTGATAATTTTTGATGTACTTTTAATTTCAGTTTTGTTCTACTGGGCTGTAATAATTTGTATAAACTCATGGGAATTTAGTGAAAAGGGAAAGGGGGTTACTTTTATGCACAAAGGGTAGAAAATATGCCTATAGGATGTTGTTTCTAATTTGTGCAACTTCATACGTAGAAAAGCATGCCTATAGGATTTAACTTCTGAATTCTGCAACTATGCATATAGATACCATGCCTATAGGGGTTTGCATCTCTGCATATAATAACGTCATTAGGCAAACAATTAGGTTTAATAATAAAAATGGCATATGTAGATATTATTGTTTATAAGGCTTCTATTAGTATTTGAAAAGTATCACGTATAGAAAGCATGCCTATAGGGATTTCGAACCAGAGTTGCCTCATTTAAAACAATATCGATTTTACTAAAAAACAAATGAATTTTCTTTCTGAACTTACTCGCATGAACTCTGGTAAACATTTTTTAAATCAGCCTAAAAGTCATTCCTTTGTACTTATCTGACAAATTTCTTCTAGTCAGTCTGCAACTCAGTCTGCAACTCAGTTCTTTTGTTTAAAAATTGGCAACTCTTTTTCTAACCAGTCTGCATTATGAAATTCGTTTTAGTTGTTAAACCACATTTATAACAATCCAGTACCATTTTTCCGAAACCTATTTCTTACTTTGTAATTTTCTTTTAAAATCAGCTTGTGTTTTAAAATCAGTAGTCCCATCCAACACATAGACAAAAAGGATTAACTAATCAATGGGATCAGTCTTAATCAACTACATTCGAGTAAGCTTAATGCAGACTTCCTGCCTAAAAATATGTGTTGAACCAGTCCGCTTATCGCTTTAATTTAATTTAAGACTAAACCAGTACGTGCAAGACATGCTAAACTCTATGGCTTTATCTGATTTTAGGAGGCTTATTTGACCCCTACTTGCTTATTTGCTTTCCCCTTTACTTGCATTATGTGTTTCGATTGATGCCCTAGTATTTTGTCCTTTGAAAACTCTTAAAAGGCCTCAAACCCCTCTCCCTTTAGGACTAGTAGTCCAAATGCCTGCGGGACTGATAGGATTGGGATGGGTACTAGCATGCAATAAGTAACGAGACATTCCGCGCTTTAATACCTTAATGGGATGAGAAGGGTAGATATGGATATGATGACCACGCGATAACACCACGTGTATAAACGGTTACCGGGTGTTGTGTGGGGTGATCCATATTGTTTTTAAACGTAGGACCCCTCTCCCTTTACCTGTTTATTTTTATTTCGGAAACTGCTTTTTCTCAAACTTCAGCTTCTTTAACTGCTATTCCCAACAATTATGTAAAATTTCTCCCTCTCTTCACTCGTTTATTCTGAATTTTAAAACTACTTTCTTTGCAAAATATCAGCTTCCTTAACTTCGTTTTAGTTTCAAATTATTTGCAACTATTATATGAAAACCCCCTCGTATTTGTAATTCTTGCTTCTTTACTTATGTTTGCTTGCTTAAAGTCACAATTGTAACATGGCCGGGAACCACACTAGTGGATCTTGAGGGGTGCCTAACACCTTTCCCTCAAGATAATTTCTAGCCCTTACCCGAACTCTGGTTCTTCATCTCAATTCTTTCTTAAAAGTGTCCTAATGCACTATAATCATTAGGTGGTGACTGTTCTATTCCTAAAACCCAATTCCCAAACGGGAATAGAGTTGTCTTCCCGAATGTCGTAAACCCGATTTCGCTTTAGAAAAAGGGGGCATCGACAGCATGGCAACTCTGCTGGGGATTCTTTAGGTTTTCACCATTTCATGTTATATGTGGCTTTATTGCTTTCTTTTATTGCTTTGTTTATTGCCTCTATTCGAAACTGGCTTGTCTTTTGTTTCTTTTTCTTTAACGTTTTTATTTACCGCTTTCCATCAATACCGTTGTAATTTTGAGCAATTATTGTAAACATTTATTGTATGAACGTGAAAATATATTTCAATTTGTTTCATTCTTGTAAATTGCATCTTCAACATCATATTCCACTCGTGCCAAACAAATACCATAGCAACACTTATAATAAGTGGTTGCGCCCTTCCAATATATCAACCTTTAAATTTGGCAAAGGCGTATTTGCGGTAAAACCAGTCGATCAGTGGTGCAGTCGACGGTTCCGTGCCTTTCCCTCTTGAGTTTTCCGCTCAAGGGTACCTGTCTAATACCCCAATAGAAACCTTACTCCGTTTAAACTGTACATGCATCATGGTCAAACCTAGCCGAGTCAGTTATGTTTTCCGCATAATGACTCATTAGGATAGCCTTGTCCAAAGTTCACCGGGTTTCCTTGAAACCCAAACGGACACCTCCATGTTTTGTGCATTTATTTGGAGAACTAAATGTTTGCTATGCTAATTATTAGTTTAAATAGCCGAGTCCGGTGGGGTAAGGGCCTAACGCTTTGTTTTGCAGAAAATGAGGCACGAAGTCCCCAGATTTGGCATGGTAACCAACATTCACTCAAGGCTGCTAAATTAGTGTAAAGATATGGCTGTCAATGCCAACAAGTGACTAGGGTATTTGGAGCGGGGTCTAGTGGAGCTGGAAGGAAAGTTCATCAAGAGGATTGAAGACCATCAAAACGTTGAAGGGAATGCAGGCGGACATTTGGCCCGAGCTTATTTACTGCTAGGACTACGCGAGCTGGTGAAGCTGTTCGAGGGAAACAAAGATGCCGAATCTGGGGAAGGTCCTTCTGGGACCAAGTAGTTAGGAGTCTTTTATTTTGCTTTAATGATGTAATAAGGCCAATGGCCACTAGTGACATTTTACTTCCTGTTATTTTAGTGTCGTTTTGGATTCATCTTATTTTTTTCAATAAAATGAGGCATTTAGCATTATAAGTTCTCCAAAACTATTTCGCTAGGCCTACCTCGGGCACAACGAGTCACCAAAATTAGGACGCGATTTATATTTTTGCACAATGTGTTTAAATACTGCAACATTTTTCTCATAACCTGCACTAACTTATTACCTTTTGTTTTATTCCCCTCCCTAAAGGTTAGTTCGTGCATTCTGGCACCATCATCATACTCCACAAGATCCAAGGGCCCTCCACCTCCTCATCATCCGAGTCCTATCCGGAACAAGAACAAAGGTAGAATAGGAGATTCAAGCGCCAGAAAAAAGTTGAAAGAACTGAGATTCCTTAGGGTACCCTGGTTGCTAAGGAAACTGTTACCCAATTTGAGCAAAAATTATTGAAGTTCCGAGAAGAATCGGATCAGGTTCGGAACTTGGCGAACCTATCATTCTCTCTCACCGCTCCTGATGTTAACCTTCCCAATGCCCAGAATCCCGCACCTCCACAAAACACCCCACAACCACAGATACAACCCACTCATACTCAACACTGCAACACATGCCACACTCCAAACAACACTCCATTACTCATTCCCGAACCACTGAACACCAAAAATGACCATCTCCACAACACTCCTATCTATGTGGATACCGTACCCCATTACACTCAACCAATCTCAAATGCATCTGAGTCTGATGACAAAGACTCTCTTATCAGGAACTTAGCAGTAGAACTCAAGAAATTGACCAGCCGAGTTCAGGGCGTGGAAGGTAACAAGGGGTTGAATTATGAAGACCTCTACATTTAGCCAGATGTTGAACTTCTGGAGGGGTACAAACCTCCCAAGTTCCAAATATTCGATGGCACGGGAGATCCCAGAGTCCACTTGAGGACATATTGCGATAAGTTGGTCGGAGTCGGAAAGGATGAGAGGATCCGTATGAAGCTCTTCATGAGAAGTCTGAAGGGGAATGCTTTATCCTGGTACATCAGCCAGGACCCCAAGAAACGGACAAGCTGGGTAGGCATGGCATCAGATTTCATGGATAGGTTCTGATTCACTACAGAGAATGCACCGGATGTATTCTACATCCAAAATTTAAAGAAGAAACCTACTGAAATATTCCGTGAGTATGCTACTCGTTGGAGGTCAGAGGCTGCAAAGGTCAGGCCGGCCTTAGAAGAAGAACAGATGAATAGATTCTTTGCCCGGGCCCAGGATCCATAATATTACAAGAGGTTGATGCTGATCGAGGGTCATAAATTCTCTGATATCATCAAACTGGGAGAAAGAATTGAGGAAGGAATTAATAATGGTATGGTTACTAATCTCGAAGCATTACAGGCCGCCAACAAGGCCTTACAGTCTGGTGGCACGTCCAAAAAGAAGGATGTGAGTGCCGTTATGGTCGCACAGGGAGCCAAATCACCACTAAAATACCACACTTACCCGTCACCTCCACTTACATATCAGCCTATCTCGAATTACCAAGCACCCGCACCCTCCTATCAAAATCCACCTCCCGTTTACCAATCGTCTCCACCTCTCATATATCAACCCACCTCACCTAGATACTCTCAACCTACACCTGTCTACCAAGCTTATAATGCTCAACTTTCTCACTACCAATCACCTCCCACCCGCCAAAATTTCCCTAGACCTAGGCCAAATTTTGACCGCAGACCTCCTAGACAATACATAGCCATCGCCGAACCAATTGACCAGTTGTACGAGAGACTTAAAGCTGCTGGTTACGTCACCCATATCCCAGCCATAACTCCAGAAAACCCTTCCCAGTGGGTCAACCCTAACAAGACCTGTGCATACCACACCGGCATGAAGGGACACACCCTTGACGAGTGTCGCTCATTGAAGGACAAGATTCAAACCCTGATCGATAATAAGGTCATCGTAGAAAAGGAGCCTGCTCCTAGTGTTCGCAACAACCCTCTGCCTAACCATAAAGGTGGAGACATTCACATGATCAAGATCGAGGATGATTGGGACCCAAACGGTCGATAGGTTTGATTACTGAGGATGACAAACCAAAAAGACTAGCAGTCACACTTAACCCAATTGTTGTGCATGTCGACGCCTCCCTTTTTCCTCGCAGAATGCGGGTTCACGACATTCGGGAAGACAACTCTTTTCCCGCTTTGGGAATTGGGTTTTAGTTTTGGAGAGTCGCCACCTAATGATTACAGTGCATTAGAACACTTCTTGAAGAATTAAAGATGAAGATCAGAGTTTTGGGTAAGGGCTTGAAATTATCTCGAGAGGAAGGTGTTAGACACCCCTCAAGATCCACTAGTGTGGTTCCCGGCCATGCTACAATTGTGAATTTAAATGTAAATGAAAATATGCAAGTACAAGAAACACAAAAAAAGGTTAAAAGAAGTGCTGAATTTTAGAAAGGTTGATAAAAAAATGTGCAAGTAGAGGGAAGAAGTCGAGTACTTAGTGCGAACAACCCGAAAATTATGTGAAAAATAGAAATTGAAAGTGCAACAACTTTTAAGATTCAGAAAAATTATTAAAATAATAAAGAGGGAGAAGGGGGGGGGGGGCCCTAGGTTTATACATTACATGGATCATTCGCACAACACTAGTACCCAATTGTACGCAGAGTGTTATCATGTAATCATCATCTCCATATCTACCCTTCCCGCCCCGTTAAGGTACTAAAGCGCAAAACGGTATCGTTTACTTATCACATGCTACTACCCGTCCCAATCCAATCAGTCCCGGGGTATTAGGACTTCTAATCCTAAAGGGAAAGAAAGGGATGAAGGCCTTTGTGGAGTTTAAAGGATAAAATTCTAGCTCGACATTCAAAAACAAGTATCAAGTAAATGGGAAGAATAAACAAGCAAATGAGGCTCAAATTAACCCCAAAAGTCAAATAATCGTATAGTTTAGCATGCCTTGACAAATACTGATTTGGTCTTAGATTAAAATTAAGCAGCGAGCGGACTGGTTCAACACATATATTTAGACAGAAAATCTGCATTAGGCGACTCGGATACAGTTGTCAGGGATTGACCCAATGATTAATTAGCCAACTTTTTGTCTATGTGTTGAGATAAAAACTAGGCATAGGATCTATTGATTTCAGGAAATATGCAAGAGAGTTATCAGTAGTTTTAGAAAAGATGCAGACTGGTTAAAAGGTTTGCAAGTTTCAAGAAAGTGAGGATTGATTATAGAAAAGGTTTGTCAATTTTAGCGGGTTTCAGAAAAAGGGTAAAAAAACTACCAGTTTTAGTACAATAGATGCTAGTTCCAGCAACTGATACTGTTTAAAAAAAACGAATGAGGCTGTTAAAAATCGAGATTTACTATAGGCATGCTTTCTATACGTGATGTCTATATGTAGCCTTATTATTAAACCTACAAACGGTTTGCTTAATGACATTTGTATATGCAGAAATGCAAGAGCCTATAGACATGGTCTCTATATGTGTAATTACAGAACATGAGTATTAAAACCTATAGACATGCTTTTTAGGTGATTTTGCGGTAAAGTTAAGCGTTAGATCCTATAGGCATGGTCTCTATGTGATTGAATCAATATTAAGGACCCTATAGGCAGGATTTCTAGTTTGATTAAAAAATAAGATCCTAAATCATGATTTCTACCCCTTGGATGCAAGAAAAGTAAATACCCCTCCCACACCCTTTTACTATACTCCCCGAGTTTCATACAAAGTTATTACAACCCAATAGATCAAACTAGAAATTAAAGGTACATCAAGAGCTAACAGCTAGATCCGAGCAGCCTAATTCAACCTTAATGTCTAATAATATGCGATTGAGCCACTTTCGGGATACATATTTCCAAAGCCTTCTCTTTATCCAGGGTGTTTCAAAGTTCCAAGGAATCTCAGGGATTCTCGGCATTGCTTACACCCAAGATACCATTAGAATAGAAACAATGCAGTGTGGAAGAGCCAGCTCTCAGGCATCCAAGTTCAGAGGGAGCTTAAGGGGGCCCCAAATCATAGCTTGCCAGAGAGGGGCAGAACTTAATAGCTAAGAGTAAGTGCAAAGTGAAGGGAATTGGGGAGCCATGGCAGGTGGTGGTCATGCCGAGCCACAAAGTAGCCTGGCACACCCCTGACCACTTGTTTGGTTGAACAAGTTAGGAGCAGACCCTTGAAGGTCAGACCAAGGTCTGGATAGTGATTAAGACACTATCAGACCCAAGTCCAAGGCTCAGACACATAAAAAGGGAAAAAGAATGGGAATTGATTGAGTTAGGGATTCAAAGAACCCAGTTCAGAATCATAGACATCAATACTAGAGTGCTGTTATGCCCTAAACCATAACTCATATACAAAGGGTAAAGTGTAAAGGAATTCATATAGGAACAATAATGACAAGTTGTAGAAAAGCAGTAAAAGAAAGCATGACAGAACTAGGATGTGAAACACATAGTGGAGAAGCAGTATTTAAACTAAGATGGACATACCAGTAGAGAAGCAAAAGATTGCAGAAGAAAGTAGAGTAAACAAAGTCCACAGCAGCACAAGTATCAGAAAGAGAGAAAGTTTTAAGTGAGAGTGACTTGTGAACTCAGATTGTGTTCTGTGTTCGTGTGTGTTCAAAGAGAAGGGAGGAGAGCATTTATAGTGTAAAAACAGGCAAAAAATAAGGTAAGGATTGCAGTTCAACAATAATTAGGGAAACAAGTGTCAATTAAAATTAAATTAGTATCAAAGACTTCCTTTAATTAAGGAATTAAAATCAAACGGTACACGCAAGTGCTAAATAAGGAAAGAGATCACATAGGCTGAATATCACTAATAAGGAAGTATTTCAAGCATGGTACAGGCACATAGTAGGTAATAGAGGCTAGGTTCATTAGACTCTAATCAAGGAAAGGTCTATAAGAATCCAATACCAATATAATCAAGGTAAGGGAATCAATCAACTTGAGTAAGAAAGGCAGGGGTCGAGATTTCAAGGAAAGCATTCAAATAGGTCTGAGAAGCAGGGAAATCAGTACAATAAGAAACGGATCAATTACAAGAGTGCAATCAGAATCACACAAAGAGATTTGAAGTCAGCCCATAATTAAGGGCTACTTTGAGAGGGAAATTTAACATATAAAGGAGTGCATAGCCCCAGGCATGTGAGGCTATACTCATGACAAAGAGTATAATCACATGATACTCACGTAAGTCAGGTTTCAATGACAAACAAAGGATCAAAAGCATGCAAGGAGTCGAGTGAAAATCATAGACGAGTTTGACAAGTAGCAAGAGCTTAGAACCTAAAGACCCCCAAAGAACTAGGGTTTTCCAGAATCAATCAGATTTAGAGAAAATAAGCAGATAAACATATAAACAGTCTTAGAGTCTCAAATAACCCCTAAAATTAGGGCTTTCACGCTTAAGCAGTAAATCAAACGAACACCAATATGCAGACTTAGAAAATCAAACAAATTCAAAAAACAAATTAGGGCTTTCCATCACCAATTAAACCTAGAGATGCTAAGCAGATGAATCAAACAAAACGTTTAAAAGACAGACTCAGAAATCCTAATTTAAAATCAAAGGGTTTTGAAAAAGGAGATTTAGGGAAACTGCTTTAAACATCACACACAACACAGATCTATCGCAGATCTAAACGAATAAAATGAAAAAGAACCTTGAATAGGCTAGGGTTTCTGAGAACCCCAAAGGACGAGAAAGTCTTGGAAGTCACGAGATCAGATCTGAGTCGATAAGGTCGGAACCAGGCTCAGAAGGCTAAGATACGCCAGAGTAGTGTCGGAAATGGCCGAAAACCTTGAATCGATGAAGGTCTGGGTGAAGACCCTCGAAGACAAGCCTTCGAATCTTCAGGCACCAGGCATGTGAGAGCAGTGTATGGTGGGTAGAGGTCGTCCATGGTTAGATTAGCCATGGATTGTGGTGACTTGAGGTCGAAGAGGGGGTAGGCAACTATTAGGGTTTCAGGTGGGTGAGAGCATTTTGAGAGAGACGAGGGATTAGATGCGGTGGTCTTTGAGAGAATAGGGAGGGTTTGGGGGAAGTTTGGAATTAAAAAGGAAAGGGGGAACGGTGGCCGTTGATCTAAATGATCAACGGCCAGGATTAAAAGGGTTATGGGTTGGGTCGATTAAATGGGTTAGGGAATTGGGCTCGGATTTGGGGCTGAGATTGGGCTCAATTCCTGGTTAAAATTGAAATGCAAAAAGGGCTAGCTTTTAAATAGCCACTTTTCCCTTGTTTAATTTATAAAAATAGCAAAATAATTTCTGAAAGTAAATCAAACATACTAAAATGATTAATAATACATAATTGTTGAATTAAAAATATAGGAGTCAACTTTATAAATATAATTACAATTAAATCTTAAAAGGGCCTAATATTGTAATTATGTGCAATTTAGCTTTAAAAATACTAAGTGAATTTGTAAAAATGTACAAAAATCATGTTAGTCATATTTTGGTGTAAATATGAGAATAAAAATAAGTTATTTGCTGAAATGATAGTTTTGGGAATAATTATTGGATTTTATGGTATAAAAATAGGCAATAAATTGGTTTAAAGATCATTAAAAAATTTGGTAAAGTACCAAACTCTTGGGCGTGCTCATATATATATATATATATGTTATTTTTGAAAGTATTTTGGGTATATCAAATACTCAGAGAAAAATTGGGTATCAGCAGTGCAGAATCAACCCTCTAGGGATGATGAAGTAAACATGTCTATACCTCTCGAATTTGAAGCGCCTTCTTCCGCAAAGGATCCCTGACCAATTGACGTTGAATTTGGAGTTCCAAAAGCACCTACACCCTTTGAAATTGCTGTGTTACCGCCAAGGGTACCTATTCCTGTGGCAATGTTAGACATAATACCGTTCCACTCAAATGCCATACCATGGGATTACACGGCCGAAGCTAGGAGAAAAGGAAAGGCCAAGACAGGAGAAACAATTGCTGTGCAAGGCATGACCAGAACAGGGAGGGTTTACACCCCAGAACACCTAGTTGAGTCCAATAAGCAAGCCTCTGTGAGGCCTATTGAAACTGGGCCCGATGATCTTTGGAGGAAAATACAAGCTAAGGAATACTCGATCGTTGAGAAATTGAACAAAACACCAGCATAGATCTCTATCCTAGCTCTTTTGCAGAGCTCTAATACTCACAAAATGCCTTGATGAAGATACTAAGCGAAGCTTATGTGCCCGGCAACATAACTGGAGGTGAAATGGCAAATATGGTAGGGCAAGTACTGGAGAGCCATAAAATCACCTTCCAAGAAGATGAGTTGCTGCCGGAAGGATTGAGCCACAACAAGGCACTGCACATCACCGTGCAATGCAAGGATTATTTCATCACTAGTGTCTTGATCGATGGAGGATCCAGCCTCAACATCTGTCCGCTGATAACTCTCAGAACCTTGGGAAAGATCCTGCGTGAGATCAAAGACGGGGCCATCAATGTCAAAGCCTTCGATGGGTCCCAAAGGTCTACTATTGGAGAAATCAACCTATGCTTGCAAATGGGACCAACATGGTTTGACATCGACTTTCAAGTGATAGATGTCCCGACATCCTACAACTTACTGTTGGGACGACCATGGATCCACGCCACTAGAGCCGTAGCATTAACCCTACATCAGGCAGTGAAGTTCGAATGGAATCACCAAGAGGTGACTATTCATGGCGATGGTAGCAACCCCATATATAGTCACCAGACCATCCCAATGATTGGAGGCAGAAGGAGAATAGGCGGAGAAACATACCACAACATTGAAAAGGTCAATGCTGTAGACAAGGACAAATGGTGGGATAACAAGATTGAAAGTATCCTGAATTGGTGTGGGTATGAACCTGGAAAGGGACTCGACAAAAACCTCCAGGGGATCACTAAGCCCATCAAACTAAAGAAGCATGGCACTACTTTCGGGTTAGGGTACGGTTATACTTGGGAAGAATTCCAGAACTGGTCGCCACCATGGCGCGACCCTTACTATCTGCTAGAGCTTCTGATACCTAGCCTGGAGTAGACTTTCCAACCGGCAGATACTATATACGGGTCAGAGGAAGATGAAGCATTGGCAGCCATGAAGAATATGTTTCTAGAGGATGATGATATGGACTGCTGTGTTCTTTTCGAGGAGGAAGGGGAGGAAGGCCCTTCCATACAAGCTATGAACCAAGGAGAATGCCTCAGAAACTGGTCAATTAGAACCACCAGGGCCCGGAAAGCTTTGGGGTAGCAAGGCTAAACAAAAGCACCATGCATCTCATTTTTTTTACTAGCTAATTTTTTTTCTGCATTATCTTTAATTTTAAAAAGAGCTCCGATGTTCCAAACAATTATGAATTTAATCTAAGCATTTCAGTTTATCATATATCTTACTCTTATTATTTTCTCTATCATTTACTCTATTTACACAACATTACTGTTACTTACTTTGACGATGAACCAACGATTGTGACTTGCAACGAAACAACGCAACGAACAGATATAGACTCAGAAGAGGATGATATACTAGAAGAGGTCATCAGAGAGGTTGAGAATTTTGAGAATAGGCCTAAGTCTAACTTGGACGAAACTGAGGTCGTTAATTTAGGAGATACAAAAATATCAAAGAAACGCGCATCAGTGTTCACCTGTCACCATCAGAAAAGGAAGAATACACGGAGTTTTTAAAGGAATATGAGGACATATTTGCCTGGTTGTATGATGAAATGACTGGTCTCAGCACGTCTATTGTAGCTCACAAACTGCCAACAGATCCAACCTGTCCGCCGGTAAAGCAGAAGCTCAGGAAGTTCAAACCCGACATGAGTTTGAAATTCAAAGAAGAGGTTACCAAGTAGGTCAAAACCAAGGTTCTTAGGGTAGTAAAGTATCCGACATGGTTAGCCAACATTGTGCCAGTACCAAAGAAGGATGGGAAAGTTAGAATTTGTGTCGACTACCGGGATCTTAACCGGGCCAGTCCCAAAGACGACTTCCCCTTGCTGAACATACACATTCTTATCGACAACTGTGCCAAACATGAGTTGCCCTCTTTTGTTGATTTTTTCGCCGGGTATCATCAAATATGGATGGATGAGGAAGATGCAGAGAAAACGACTTTCATCACGCCGTGGGGAATGTATTGTTACAAAATGATGCCATTTGGATTGAAGAATGCTGGCGCCACCTATATGAGAGCCATGACTACCATCTTTCATGACATGATACACAAGGAGATTGAGGTATATGTGGACGATGTCATCATCAAATCCAAGAAGGCCACTGATCATATGGAAAATCTGAGAAAGTTCTTCAACAGACTGAGGAGGTACAATCTGAAACTGAATCTCGCCAAGTGTGCATTCGGGGTTCCTGTTGGAAAATTACTGGGTTTCATCATGAGTCATCGAGGAATAGAATTGGACCCATCAAAGGTCAAAGAAATTCAAGAATTTCCACCGCCAAAGAACAAGAAGGATGTGACAAGTTTCCTGGGGAGACTCAACTATATCAGCTGATTCATAGCTCAGTCCACTATCATTTGTGAACCCATCTTTAAAATGTTGAAGAAAGATGTTGCTACCAAGTGGACTGATGATTGTCAGAAAGACTTTGATAGAATCTAGGAATACCTGTCAATGCCGCCAGTCTTGGTTTCGCCTGAGCCCGGAAGACCCCTATCGCTTTACCTTGCGGTAATTGATGGAGCATTCGGTTGTGTTCTGGGACAACATGATGAACCAGGGAGAAAGGAGCAAGCCATCTACTATCTCAGTAAGAAGTTCACCCCGTACGAGGCTCAGTATTCTCTATTAGAGCGCATCTGTTATGCTCTGACTTGGGTAACTCAGAAATTGAGGCATTATTTCTGTGCCTACACTACTTATCTCATATCAAGGATGGACCCGCTGAAGTATATCTTCCAGAAGCCCATGCCCACCGGCAAGCTCGCCAAGTGGCAAATCCTACTAAGTGAATTCGACATTGTTTACGTGACTCAGAAGGAAATCAAAGGTCAAGCCTTAGCAGATCAACTCACCGAGAATTCTGTTGGCGGAGAATGCAAACCTCTGAAAATGTATTTTCCTGATGAAGAGGTGTCCTTCGTAGGAGAAGATATTGCAGAATCTTATGTTGGTTGGAGGTTGTTTTTCGATGGAGCCGCAAATTTCAAAGGAGTTGGCATAGGAACTGTCCTAGTATCATAAACCGGCCAACATTATCTGGTATCCGTCAAGCTCAGGTTCCCTTGCACAAATAATATGGCCGAATAGGAAGCCTGCATCCTGGGGCTCAAGATGGCCATTGACATGAACATTCAAGAGTTGCTAGTGATTGGAGATTCAGACTCGCTCATACATCAGGTTTAAGAGGAGTGGGAAACCAAGAACTCTAAGATACTTCCATACTTGTATCACATACGGGAGTTAAGAAAAAGATTCGCAAAGACAGAATTTCAGCACGTCCCCAGGATCCAGAGCGAGTTCGCTGATACATTAGCTACTTTATCATCCATGATCCAACATCCAGACACGAATTTCATTGATCCCATCCCAGTAAAGATTTATGATCAGCCAGCTTATTGTGCTCACATTGAGGAAGAAGCAGACGGAAAACCGTGGTTCTATGACATCAAGGAGCACTTGACAACAGGAGAATATCTAGAACTTGCCAACGCCACTCAGAAGTGCACACTTCGGAGATTATCCAACAACTTCTTTCATAGCGGGGGAATCCTGTATAGGAGGACTCCCGACCTGGGTTTACTAAGGTGTGTCGAAGCAAAAGAAGCATCCAGACTATTGGACAAAGTGCACGCAGGGACCTGCGGGCCACACATGAATGGTTTTGTCTTAGAAAAGAAGATACTACAAGTAGGGTATTTTTGGATGAATATGGAAACAGACTGTATGCAGTATGTTCGCAAATGCCATCGCTGTCAGATACATGCAGACATGATAAAGGTGCCTCCAAACAAGCTTACTGCAACAAGCTCACCGTGGCCATTCGTCGCCTGGGGAATGGATATTATTGGACCTATCGAGCCCGCTACATTCAACGGGCACAGGTTCATTCTAGTGGCAGTTGATTATTTTACCAAATGGGTCGAAGCAGCGT
This sequence comes from Nicotiana glauca, assembly GCA_026770625.1. Taxonomy (NCBI): domain Eukaryota; kingdom Viridiplantae; phylum Streptophyta; class Magnoliopsida; order Solanales; family Solanaceae; genus Nicotiana; species Nicotiana glauca. The sequence goes on along the minus strand of MU698695.1, from coordinate 491 downwards.
CATACAGGGCAGTGACTAAGAAAGTTGTGGTAGATTTCATCTGTGACCGTATTATTTGCCAATTCGGGATTCCGGAATCAATCATCACTGATAATGGTTCCAATCTCAACAGCGACTTGATGAAAGCCATGTGCGAGTCATCCAAGATCAAACAAAAGAATTCTACAGCCTACAGGCCTCAGATGAATGGAGCTGTAGACGCAGCCAACAAAAATATCAAAAAGATACTAAGGAAGATGATCGAAAGTCACAAACAATGGCATGAGAAATTATCATTTGCCTTACTGGGATACCGCACCATAGTCCGCACATCAATCGGGGCAACTCCTTATATACTGGTTTATGGTACAGAGGCAGTCATCCCCGTCGAGGTAGAAATTCCCTCCTTGAGGATCATACAAGAAGTAGAGTTGGACGACGCGGAATGGGTAAAAGGTCGCTACGAGCAGTTAGCCCTTATAGATGGGAAAAGGATGAATGCAGTTTGCCAT
>MU698691.1:11720-22317 GCA_026770625.1 Nicotiana glauca | reverse complement strand
CCCCCCCCCAAACCAACTGTTTCACAGCACAACAACATTTTTGAACTGCTGATTTATCGTTTATGCTAAATAAGATGGAAATGAATATATAGGATTCGCATAGCCGATTGAGTAGTATGGGATTGCGGCAGCAAAATAACCAAAATGGCCCAACCTCCATCTAAGTGATTCAAATCACCAAAGGTTCAGTGTCCTAGTTACACAAATATAAAGAAAAATCTTTTTTTTTTTTCCTGGAGTGACAGTGAAGAGTTCATCCATGTAGAGGCAACTAATACAACGTTAAAAGATTAGCCCTTGACACCTTCATTTGAAATTGGACTACATAGGAAAGAGGGCTTGGACTTCGCGTTTGATCGGGCCTTGTACTGGGGCTACCTCTTAATATTAGAAAGTAGAAACCCCACCAAACAGCACTATTACCTTTAACGATTACTTCAATTTCAATTACGATGATTCTAGAAAAATCTACTAAGCTTGATACAATTTTGCCGATGAGGAGGATTCATCATAAAACCTTATGCAGTTTTCAGTCATACATAATGAATTCCTTTATGTGGTTCCCTGAACCCTTTTTGTGAAATCACTAGCTTCTGACATTCAGTTTTTCCCGTGGGGATTTGATTGGCAGGAATGGCCAGAAGAAGATTATCCACCCTATGCCAATGGGCCTGGTTATATCATCTCATTTGACATTGCAGAGTATATAGTTTCCGAGTTTGAGAAACATAAGCTGAGGGTAAGTTACCTTTTGTGAAATACACCAACTTCTCTCGCTTTTTCTCTCCCTCCTCCTCCTCCATGTTATATTAAATGTGCATGACTCCCCATTTTTGGCACCATCCTATCGAGTGTTGAGGGTCCCTTATGGGAATCCAAACAGAAAAAGAAATTCATATAAATGTATATTTTGACCTTCTGGCAGTTGTTTAAGATGGAAGACGTGAGCATGGGAATGTGGGTAGAGCAGTTCAACAGCTCCAGGCCCGTAGAGTACGTGCATAGCTTGAAGTTTTGTCAGTTTGGATGCATTGATGATTATTATACTGCACATTATCAATCTCCAAGGCAAATGATCTGCCTGTGGAGAAAGTTGCTACAAGGGAAACCTCGGTGCTGTAATGTGAGATGACAAGTTGTACCCTATTAGACATTGTTGAAAAGGAGCTTGTACATATAACGCGAGTAAATTAGCCTTGTAGGCTAATATATTTACTTTATTCATTCATTAGTTGCTTCTTTTGTTGGGACACCAACCTTGTTCCTCAGGCTAGTTGACAAGGGAGCTCGTGAAACTGTACGAAAGGAATGGCAGCTTAAGCTCTTGTAATGTAGAATTCAAGGGTATAATATCACAATCGGCTTAAGGTTTCATTTTCCATGTCATAGTTGCAATTTGCATTCCTCTTTGTGGCTTTTGACAGTTTCCAGAAGCACTTCACCTAGTTGGAGATACTTTTCTTTCATTTTTAATTTATACTGCAAGCAGTTTTTTGCAGAGCTCTGCTGTTGCTAATATCAACAACATACTTGGAAATGGTCTCATAAGTAGTGATCTTCAATGAAGCAGCAAATACTATTATAAGTCTTTTGTTTTAGACAAGGCAAAGAACTGGGTGCAGACTGGAGAATTGAATCCTTTAAAGTACTATGTTGCAGTGTTGTCAGGGGTGCGATTAAGCTCTGAAGCGAGGATCAAAATATGTCGAGCGTTTCACCTCGCTTAGTGGGCCTTTCAGTGTCATCGTCAATGATCTAAGGCATACTTTTCCTTATCAATGAATATAATCCGAAAGATGCGACACTAAACAATTGGTATTTTATTTTGTCGTAATCTATACTATATTAAAAGCACGAAGACCCTTAGCAAAATGTCGTTCGTCTTTTTTATCCTTTAAAAAAAAATTACATTGGACAAAGTGGTGATTTAAGTTATTTTCCTAATATGTAAAAATAATTATTTTATTATTTTCCTAATATGTAGAGTTTGAAATCAACTAAAAATTTTATTATTAAAGCTTTCCTTATTTAAATCACTATGTAAAATCCTAATTTTTAGGATATTAAAATCAACTAGATAAATATCAATCGATTCGTTTATATCATTTTTTTTGTAACTACATAAACAAATTAGAAATGTAAATATCTCATGAATTTGATATAGAATTTTGAAGTTTCATTGGATGTGCACTTTTGTTTCAACTTAAATATTTAAACTATTGTATATACGTCAATTTGAAAAAAAAAATCTCTCTGTACATGTACTTCTAGCACAAGTTAGAGTTGGTGGCATTCGGGAAAATCACTGGTACTTGCACATTCATGTTCATGTTATTTTTCGTAAAATATTAACTCAATATTATTTATTTTTAAAATTTATATTATAACTTATCAATTTTTTCCTAAGAATTATAGGGCCAACTTCTTTATTCCCAAATCTCGAAAAGATTATATTTTTTTATATTTGACAAATCACAACAAGACATTTTTTGAGGACTTATGCGGAATTAATTTTTTTTGCTAAGTTAGTTAAATGGGATCAATATTCATTGTTTTAGTAACTTACATTATTTTGTTAAAATTCTGTTTAATAACTTAAACATATTGCTTAATAATATTTTGGAGAATTTTTAAAGTATACATTCATTGATTTGGTACACGCGCAAAGTGTGTATCCTAAAACTAGTACTTTTTAAATTTCTTTGTCCATATATTTGTTATCCATGCTTATAATTTATTAGTCTAGGACTACACATACATATTTGTAATTTTTTCACTATTTGCGCCTTTCTTCGTGAAAGCCCATGCTTTGTTTTGCGCTTTACACTTAAAGCCCTAACGGATCTTACAATTTTTTTGCGCTTTTCACCCTTGATAACACTACTATGTTACCATATGAGCGAGTATATGTTGCCACGATAAAAAGAGCATATACAGGCTGGTCAAAATTGCTAATATTTCTTACCAGAAAATGGAAAAGTAAAACATTTGAAAAAAACTAAGGTAATAGAAATAGCCTAAGAAACAACTGAGATCAATATATTTTCTTAACTTGCATATGGTGCTTCTATATACATGCTTAGAAAATAAAAGCAACTCTCAAGCAGAAATCAAATCCTTAGCTTTTATGGATGTTGCCTTGTCATCAAGAAAACTGAATGTTACAGTACTGACATAATACAGAGAGCTGCAAGTGAATGTGAAGAGAATATGTGGAAGCATGTCTAAGTGAGTTGATTACTTCTCATGAGCAGAGCAAAATAAAAAGGGATTTTGCTTCGGTTTTTATAACTGGTGTGATTGTTGCTGCCCTTCCCTTTATCTTTCCTAAGTCTAGCGTCTTTCGGAAACAACCTCTCTTCCTTCTTGAAAGTAGGGTAAGGTATGCGTACATATTACCCTCCTCAGACCCCACTTGTGGGATTATACTGGGTCAGTTGTTGTTGTTGTTGTTGGGGGTGGGGGGGTTATAAGCATATTCCTGCCAGAGGTTGAAGGTTTATGTTAACTTATAAGAGCTAAAAATAGACTAAGACTTCCTATGTGAATTATCCTTCTAAACAAGCAAAGAATGTAAGAAAGCCAAAACATTAGGCAAGATCTGCATAATCAAGGAATTTTGAAGGAACAAGGTATGTTGGAGCTTACTTGCAGGGAGGGGAAAGAGGATATACCAATGGGTCCACAAAGTAAAAGGGTTCCTGGCCCTAAAACTAATAGTATATCATTTGTGTTTCATAATTGTCATTCTGAATTAGTGTTCTGTCACAAAAACACTAGTGTTATTAGCTCCTGATACATGCTATAGTACTTGAATCTATCTGAAATGGAAGATGAGTGGGTTATCAAGATAAACGATGAGCTGATGCACGTCGAAGATCTTACTAGTGTGGAGGCCGAGCACTGGAGGAAGCGGTCCATTTATAGAGTGCCTGTCTGTGTCACAGATATGAACAAGAAAGCTTACAAGCCTCAGGTAGTTTCTTTTGGTCCTTACCATAATGGAGAAGATCATCTCAAGGAAATGGAAGTTCACAAGCACCGAGCTCTTCTTCACTTCCTCAAGCGATCTGGAAAACCTTTAACGTGTTATATTGACTCCTTACAACAAGTAGCTCAAGAGCTGAAAGATTCATATGATTTGCTGGATCCTGCATGGCAAAATGATACTAATGGCTTCTTGCGCTTGATGATTCTAGATGGCTGCTTCATGTTGGAGATCTTGAGAACCGCTGCTGATGATCATTTACTTATAGATCAATCTCAACATGCTCAACCACATGACTATGCTCCTAATGATCCTATTTTCAGCAATCACGGAAAGCTCCATCTCATGCCTTATCTCAAGCGTGATATGCTGATGCTTGAAAATCAGTTGCCTATGCTCCTTCTAGACAAATTGCTCGCTATTGAAAATCAAGAGGCAAAGGTCTCTCTCTCTCTCTCTCTCTCAAACACGTGCTTGCTATCAAGACCCCTGAATTCTCTGGTACCATATTGAATTGTCTAACCATCTAATCTAAAAGTTTAATGCTCTGATGCCATATTGAATTGTGTGAACTTGTTGACAAACTTTATTGGATAGAAATTGATTTGGTGCCATACTTCTTTTTCTCCCAAAAATGTATCATTCTGTAGTAGGATTTGACTGTACACTAAGCCTGTATTAAACAAGAAAGTAATCTGAACCAAACCAATGACAAGCACAACTCATTGCTAGTTGTTATCATCTCATCTAAAAGTTTAAGTTGTTACGGAGCATATATTTATACTTAATTATATCTTCAACAATAATTATTAACCTTCTCTAATCTAAGTTCCCTCACAGAGTGATCTGTTACTCCTTGATTGCATTCAGCAGTATGACGAGGAATGTATTAATAAACTCATACTGGACTTCTGCAATCCTCACAGCCGTGCTAAAGGACTTGGAAAATGTTTGCATGTATTGGATGTGTACAGAAAGAGCCTACTTTGGGAAGATCCCATGTTGCTCAAGAGTCGTCCAAGAAAAGCAACAAAAATTAGTCACCAGAGTGGTGGCGATGAGATCATTCGCTCTGCCATGGAGCTTAATGAAGCAGGCATCCGGTTTAAGAAGAGTAAAACCGGGAGCCTCAAGGACATCTCCTTTCATGGCGGTATCCTTAAGCTTCCTCTGATTGTGGTTGACGATGCTACAGAATCAATGTTCTTGAACCTAATAGCATTTGAGAGATTGCACGTAGGGGCGGGGAATGATGTAACATCATACATCTTTTTCATGGATAACATTATCGACAATGTCAAAGATGTTAGCTTGCTACATTCTTGTGGCATTATTCAGAATGCAATAGGCAGCGATAACGCTGTAGCCAAGCTATTCAATTCACTATCCAAGGACATAACACTGGATCCAGATAGCAGTCTAGATCTAGTACACAAGCTGGTGAGCGATTACTGCAAGTATCCGTGGAATGAATGGCGAGCTAATCTCATTCACACATACTTCAGGAGTCCCTGGGCCATTTTATCTGTTGTTGCTGCTATATTTCTTTTTGCCCTCACCATTGTTTCGACAGTATACGGGGTATATGGTTACTATTATCCCCCTTCCTAAGAACAATCTGAATATTAAAAGACAATCTCCCTTCTCTATTTGAGAACTACATCGAGTATCTCAGACCAAATTTTGGAGAATTATTTCGTTATCACTTCTGGTGTATCTTATATTTTAATTCAATTTGAATGTTCCAGCCCTTAAATTCGTACTCCTTTCCAAGCTCTGTCACATATTCGGCCAAGTCTCAGGTCCATTATGTTAATGTGTTCTCACAAAAGTAATGTGAACTTCTGTATTTGCATTAAGAAATTTATTGAATATATATAAATATTTAATTACGAATCCAATAACTAAGACGAGCTATGGGTTCTGTAGCAACTTTATAAACCGACAAATTTCAATTCCAGGTAAATCTCCAAATAACTCCATGTATCTTGGTGATGGGTTTATGGTACTTAAGTTTGAGTTGCCCATAAAAAATTATATATAAAGTGTAGGGACAGTCCTAACGGACAATATTACATCATATTAATAGTGTCCTAGCACACAAATTTATGCTACAGGAAGTCTTTTGCGGATTCTACAGATTTAGGTTCACGCTGCTGTAAATGGTGTTTCCATAAGCAGTACTAAAGAAACATGATCCAACAGTATAGCTTTTTAATCGAATCCTTTTAAAGTAGTTTGTCACCTTATGATCAACTACGTGTTGCGATGCTGACATAAAAATTTGAGGCGATAAGATAAGCATACACAAAAGTGCTAGTGATTTCTTAATTACCAGAAAAGGAAATGGAAAAAGTAAAGAAATTCAATTTCTGAAATTTACCAATTTTGTATGGTTCCTTAAAGAAGGTAATAAATATTGACTATCAAACAAGTTATCAATATATTTTCATGATTTTGTGCTGATTTCTAAAGAAACAAGTCTTTTTGTTCTTATGGTTCTTTTATATATATCAACTGAGAAAAAAGCTCCAATTAAGGAATCAGATTCTTTAATTAAGCTTGTAATTGATGTTGGCTTGTGAACAAGAATATTGCATTACGTGATCAGGGGGCTGGGGTGAGTAACAAAGCATAATCCTACCTCAAGTTTTTGAAGTTTGATTAAGAATATTTTCTGGTTTTAGATGTATGTTTGAAAGGACATTTTGTGCTTTAGTTTTACCCTGAAAATATATAATCAAAGCGTACATTCTCCAACACGATTCAACATGGTATTAGAGCATGTAAGTCAATTAACAAAAAGAATTAGCCGCCTGCCCACGTGAGAAGGTGTATTAAAGAGTACTTTAACTTGAGAATGACAACGTAAAGAATTTTTACACTATTAGGTCACCTTTACATAAAATGCTTTATTTTCAAGATTACAAATACCAAAATTTTATGAAGATTACATGTAAATATCTTTTGGATGATATGATTAATGATAGTATAAACATATCTTTATATTGTTGGTGTATATAAGTAAAGCTCAAGATGTGTGGAGAGAGCAGCTCGGAGCAGAGGAAGAAGCAGCATCAGGAATTTAGGTCCAGACTAATTACTGTAATTAGAGAATGATTATCTCCTCATTTGAAGCATTTACAAGAATTGTTTTTATACATAAAAGGAAAAAAAGGATTGGGGAACTTTAATGAAAGTCGGGGGCCTGCTAGTTTGAATGGGGATATGAATCATTTCAGAACAAACTTTGCCTACCATTTTCTATGTCATTGTCATAGAATTTATTTAAAGATAAAAAGAAAGAATATTGGTGATAAAAATGATTCTTTCTAAGTGGAGGGTGCTAAAAAGAAGGAACATATTCCTTATCATTTCTGGTGTATCTTATTTTAAATTCCATTTTGATTCCATAAGAAAGCCCTTTTCAGTTTTCTCCAAGTTGTTTTTCATACTAGACCAAATCTCATGTCCCACAATATTTAACTATAATATTTTTTGACATAAATTATGTGATCTTTACATAATGATTGTAGTTCTTGATGTCCTATTTTAGTTGTTCTTTTGTTTTGAGGTAAGTGGCAGACTGAGCTCAAAGTCTATTTCTTGATTCCACTGAGATATGCCTTTGCCAATTTAGCTTGCGGATAATAAGAGACGGATATATGTTTGAACTTTATGAGTTCAGTTTTGCGATTCTATTATATTCTATCTAGTTTAATGGGTTTAAAATTTTAATAATTTTTTAAGCAAAGATATAGGGTATGAGCAAAAGTTATAGGTTCAAATGAACTATTATCCTCTATACTGGATACGCCCTCGTGGATAATACTAACAATATATTGACAATGTCCATACTAATCTTTTATTTTTTGGACATTATCAAGATAGCATTCACCCTTTGCTGGGGGATACTTCTAGAAGTGTTTAAATTAATGTCAGGATTCTAAAAGTTGTTTTGAGTCGTATTGCAATCTTTATTTACTTCATTACCCCAGAGTACTCAAATCTGATATTTTGTCATTTCGTGGATAGATATTTTGTCATTTCAAACACCACTAGGTTGATGTCAAATATAGTCTTTTTCACGTTGGAAAATATACATCTTTCTGTAGAAATGCATTGTAACGTTAAAAAAATGCTACAGTATCTCCGACAAAAACTTTACTTATTTAATTTTATCATATAATATTAATGTCAAAATACATATTATAATTAAAAATGATTTAATGACAGAGCATGTGAAGATACATGTTATGTATTAATTAGATTGATATAAACACTCTGAATGAGATTATATTGGGTTGTTGTTGTTGTTGTTGATATAAACACCAAGTGTGAATAAGTTATTATAGTATTGCATATTGAATTATATTGATGAGCCTCTCTACTCTGGTAGGGGTAAGGTTTGCGTACATTTTATCCTCCATATACCCCACTAGTAGGATAATTACTAGGTTGTTGTTGAGTTCAATAATACCCCAAAATGGTCTAATTCTTGGTTCTCCCCAAAGACCAATGGCAATTGGTCAATGTTTTATTTTATGGAAGAATAAGAGTTACGGTCACAACTCTCTATAACAATAACCTTATATAATATCAATTAATTATAACGGCCAAGTTTTTCTTGGAATAATTTTTATGTTATGTTATAATATATGTCCTCTATAACAATACTTTTCTATACTAATCAAAAAATATCGGAACAAACGAGGTTGTTATAGAAAGATTGGTGTGTATCTGACCTTTTTAATGAGCTAAGTAGAGGAACAAAGATAACAATAATTTGGAGCCAAATACAAGGACACAAAGTAAAGAAATTGAAAGATCATCTTTGCATAATGTAATAGTAGAACATTTAAAAAAATGATCAAATAGAAAATCCACCCTCTGCATTGATCTCCCTGTTTTGTTAGCATTATTACATTTCACAACAAGCCAAGGAGATTATGGATTCTTCATAAAATCAACTAAACATTTAGCATCAAGATTTCTTGTCAATAATTCCCTTGAATCAGTTCTTTATGCTTGATCACTGCAGCCTACATTAAAGCCAAAATCATGCACCATCCCAACGCATTAATCAACAAAATATCTGCAAAAAGAAGGATAGTAATTGCAAGACATCAGAACCAAAAAAATAAGATTAAAACACCAACACCAACAACAACCCAGTAATAAAATCCCATAAGTGGATTCTGGGGAGGGTAGTGTGTACTCAGACCTTATCCCTACCCGAGGGGGTAGAGAGCCTGTTTCCGAAAGACCCTCGGCTCAAGACGACGAAAAGAAATAATATATCAGTACCATCAGCAAGTTTAAAACACCAGAAAATGCAAAAATAAGTTGACAATTCTTGTACCAGTTTGCCATGGGATAGTTGTGAAACTGTTACTCCAAGATGATCCAAGGAAACAATCATTGGACGTGTTGAATCCACTAGGACAATTACAAAGAAATGAATTATAAGGTCCACCATATCCACAAACTCCATTACTCTTCTCACAACTCTCACACATATCAGGATAATCATTATTGAAATTAAACTTATATTTCAATCCCACACCATATTTCCATGCCTGTGGATTCAATTCTTGACCATTAAAACCATATAGAGCTGAGTAAGATGAGCAATGCAACTTCTCCAAATCCATCTCAAAAGCCGGTCCAAGATCAACTGGTGTGTAAACACAACAAGTAGAAATTGGAAGATTAAGTCTACTAATAGCTTGACAAGAATACAAAAGACTACAAACAGGTGCACCCTGAGAATCACACATAGGAAAAGTTGAATTAACCCCTCCATTAGATTTGTAAATTGGTGAAGAATCTGTTGCACAATCAAGTAAAGCAAACACTGTGTCATCATTAAAGCTAAAAGGTGCATTTCCATCTAAACTGAAGCCTTTACTTGGCTGTGTACAAGCACAAGTTGACATAGAAGGATCATTAATGTACAAGACTTTGTTATTGTAATCTATTGAAGTAACCGGATAGCATCCGGTGTGAGTCTTGAAACTCAGTTGTTGGTTGTTGCATATAACATAAGGCTGAAATCGCGGATCGCCACATCCAGGGCCAGTGCCAAAAGGGTATTTGATTGGTATATTGCCACATGATTTTTGGCAAGTTTGTGATGTGATTAGTGAAGGAAGAAATATGAATACAATGCAAGAGATGAAGATTGAAGATTTCTTGAAATTCATGTTTGGTTGACTATGAAAATACAGATAGATAGGGAGGGAGGAAGAAAGATGTGGAAGAGTAGTGGTATATAAATTAGTGAGAGGTCTAAAACCTTGTCTTTTGGTAATGACAGGTGCTTATATTTTATGGGGGTTTTTCCTTCTTTTGCAACTTTTGTTGAACTTAGTAGTGCAGAAAATACGTTGCCGAGGGTCTATAGAAGGCAAATGAGAGGTGTATTTAAATCCTAAACATTAAGCCTCCTTTTATAGGAAAAAGTTTCCTACCAAACTCCCTAACCCACCGATGTGGGATGGAAATTTGCCAAATTTCAACAAATTTCCACCTTGGCAAAATTCCACATCTTCAATTTTCTCTCAATAATAAATTTTGGTTGTGTCTTCATCTTCAATCTTCAGTATT
>MU698682.1:289143-310537 GCA_026770625.1 Nicotiana glauca | reverse complement strand
TTTGGCCTAAATTAAATATTTACCTGCTAAAAATGGATAAAATTTTGGAGAGGGTCAAAAATCACATGTCAACACTACTTATAGGGCTTATTAAGCCCTCTAATATTCCAAGAGCTTATAATCATGGGGGGTGAGCCAAAGGAACTGTTACTTCCTTTGATGCCATGCTAGGATCCTCTTTTTCATGGATTCTTAGTGCAGTAAACCTGTTCTTATGTAGCATAGTTGCAATAGTTTCATCAGTCAGACCCTAGCTCATTGCATTTTTCTCCTTGGGACTTTGTATCTGTTTTCCTTTTGACTTTGCTATCTGAAAGCCCTGGTCCTGATGTTCTGCTTCTATGCTTATAACTGATGGTGCAATTGACTCCTCCTTGCTAGCATCATTTCTAACCACTTGTGGATGTACTTCCTCAGTTTGCTTTTGTTTCACTATCCATTTTGTATTTACCTTTTTTCTCCTCTTATCCTGTACCCCTAATTGCCTTCTAATATCAGGTCTATGTTGCTTTTCCATCTCCATTTGGTCAGTACATTTTCCTATGTCATGACCTATTGTGAGACAGTCATGACAGAAGGAAGGATCCCAATCATAGTGTAAAGTCTGCTCCCTTGTTTTTCCTTCAGCAGTTTCTATCAGTACTGGCTCAGGTAATGTTTGGGACACATCCATTTCAATCAACATACGAGCATAAGATACCCTCGCCTCCTGTGCCGTCAACTTATCATTGCAAATTGGGTTTCCAATCGAGATTGCAATTCTCCATAAGTTCTCAACTGTCCAATACTGTATAGGTAAACCAGGGAAGTTTACCCACACTGGAACATTTTTTGTGGATTCCTTACTCATTTGGAAGTCTGGTTCCCATACTTTCAGAATCATAGATCTGTTATTAAACGTATATGGTCCATTTTGAAGGACCAAGTCTCTATCCTCATCAGAATCAAATTTGAAGATAAAGTAGCCCTCATCATGCATCAGAACTTGTGGAGTTGAGACAAATTGCCAAACTCCATACACAAATTTGAGCATCTCTTTGAATTGAGGGGATCCACCTATAACATAACCAATTAAGCTCGTTTTCCACCTTCTATTCTGTTCCTCTACTTCTAAGAGGTTTAATCTAACAATTTTCCTTCCATCTTTCACAATAGGGGGATAGTAATTCAATTTCAACCCTTGTTGTACAGATCTATTACCTTGAACCACCGCAGCTAGGGTTGGTTTCATGAGCTCTCCTCCTGTCGAGAAAGTCAATTTTCTAGCTGCCTTTGCCATTTCCAGCTCATTTTGGTTGGGATCTGCCAGAGTTGTTGTCATCGGAACTGCCTGTGGGTGAGCTGCCATTACTGAATCTGCTGACGTCTTAGTCGTCGGAGCTGCCTGTGTTTCCACCGGTTCCTCCAACATCTTCCCCTCTTGTCCATGCAGGACAGTTGGTGCACTCCCCATACCCGTCATCCAATGAAACAGTGGTACAGAGCCTAAAACTTGGTGAATCCCTGTTTCTAGAGTAACAATTCGTATGTCTTCATCATCTACCTTACTTTCCTCATCCATGGTAGCTTGCTTAGCTGTGGAATTCTTCTTCATCTTCTGTCTCGCCATCTCCGTCAGTGCACGTTAGCAGACCTTTGCTTAATGTGCGCCCAGACGCATGTTTAGTTGATTTAACTTGCCTAACTGCTTATGTTTCCTTGACTGTACTACGTGAAACATGCTAGCCTAGTACTCCCTGTTGCTTGTAGTTTGTACGTCATTTCTGTGTATCTTTTGGTTGTGATTGCGCATTTACATTGGGACTATGGATGTGGGATTCTGGTAGCTTCCCCCTTGTTTGTTTACTTTGGGACTGCGAGTTTGATTCGCGATAGATCCTACTGCATATTTACTTTGGGACTGCGGGTTAGATTCCCGATAGATCCCCCTGCACTTTTACTTTGGGACTGCGGGTTAGATTCCCGATAGATCCCCCCTTGCATATTGATGGTTGGACTACGGGACGGTATCCCGGGAGATCCTTCGGATTGGTACATGAGTTGGACTACGTGACGGTATTCCGGGAGATCCACTGGAATAGTTGAGAAAAGGGCTACAGGACGGTATTCTGGGAGACCCTTATTGTTATCATTGATATTGAGTTGTATTTACTCTGTGTTTACTCTGTTCTTTTGTAGCGGTTATTACCTCATTTACCTGCCTTATCTCACTGCTGTACTGATTATTTCTGTCCAATTTTCATACAGTTAATTATTATTATTATATTTTGCCTCAGTAGGGCCCTGACCTTCCTCGTCACTACCCAACCGAGGTTAGGCTTGGCACTTACTGAGTACCGCTGTGGTGTACTCATGCCCTTCCTGCGTATGTTTTTTTTCATGTGCCGATTATCCAGGTACCTGTACTCAGGCGCACTATCCTTGAGGCGAGGAGTTATGCGGAAACTTCGAGGTATATATGCCGCATCCGCAGACCAGGAGTCTCTATTATGTTCCAGCTTGAGTATCTTGTTTATTCCTTTCTCTCAATTGTTTAGATATTCTGGAGTTAGAGCAGCGTACTATGTTTCTATTAGCCTGTGGTTCCCGTGAGTTTCCGGGTTTTGGGATTGAGTTGTAGACTTCCGCTTATCTTTGTAGTTGTGTAGGCTCATCGGCCTTATATACAGTTGATATTTTATATGTTCAGTTCAAATTATTTATTGTGCAAGTTAAGTTGTTAAATTTCCGCATTGTTAGGCTTACCTAGTCGTAGGAACTAGGTGCCATCACGACATGTTCATGGAGGGTGAACTGGGGTCGTGACAGACCATATTCCCACTAGAAAGCCTCTTGAAATGAGGCTTTTCGCAAAATTTACAACTGTCTAAAGCTGCATCATCTTTATAATAGAACATGCAACCATCTTCACAACAATCAATTCTCATTGACGAAAGTTCAAACTTAGAAACTAATCTCTTTGCCTTATAGAAATCACTAGATAATTTGATATTAGAGTCATTTAGTTCACTCATAAGGTCAATGAAAGAGTCCATGGATGCTTGAGAAATATTCCAATAAGATTTGAAGTAATCTAACTTCAACAAACAACTTAGAGTGCGGACTTCCATTACGTAGTGGACGACTAGCTTCCTTTAACTGTTCATAAAAACATTTTGCGTTATCATTAGGAGTTTTTTCAACACTTTCATTCGGCTCACCCCCTAAATGCATCCCAAAAGTATCCGTAACCATATCATGAATTCTAGAATCACGATTTGTATTCTCCACTGACCTACTACTTTCACGCATACCCACAACCATGTTAGAAAATATCCCATGGCTACCATCGATCTCTCCATGATTAGTCCATACCAAGTAATTTGCTGTAAACCCCTTCCTATAAAGATGATGCTTAACTTTTGCCGGCTTTCCAAACTTCATACAGTCGCACCTAACACAAGGGCAACTAATTACTCCTCCACTTAGGTATGGTGGAAGTGACATTCCGTGTCTAATAAAGTCATCCACCCCTTCTACAAAATCCTCCCGCAATCCCTGCCGATTAGGATAATTTCTATTGTACATCCAAGTATGATATTCCATCTATACAAATAAAACAAGAACAAATTAATTTAGTTAATTCATATCCTATTCTTCTTTAGTTAACTAAAAGTCCAATTTATACCTTAAGTGCATAATGTATACATTAAATAATTTACATTCATTAAATTGAGTTCTATTAAGAACCATAAGTTCATAATTTAAGGTAGTTCATATTTTCTGACTTAAGTTCATAATTTATACATTAAATAATTTAAATGCATTAATTTGAGTTCTATTAAGAACCATAAGTTCATAATATAAGGTAGTTCATAATTTCTACTTAAGTTCATAATTTATATGTTAAATAATTTAAATGCATTAATTTGAGTTCTATTAAGAACCATAAGTTCATAATATAAGGCAGTTCATAATTTCTACCTTAAGTTCATAATTTATACATTAAATAATTTAAATGCATTAATTTGAGTTCTTTTAAGAATCATAAGTTCGTAATTTAAGGTAGTTCATAATCTCTACCTTAAGTTCATAATTTATACATTAAATAATTTAAATTCATTAATTTGAGTTCTATACCTTAATTCTAAATCTAATGTAGTTCAAACCTAAAACCCTAATACTAAAAAGGCAAAAACTCTACAAACTTACATAAATATATATAGCAAAAATTTAAAATTTAAAAGCTAATAAGGTAGATTACTAACCTTGAACAACAATGATAGTGGTGGCGTGGGAAGTGGCGGCACGGGTAGTGATGAAGTGGGCAGTGGTGGCACGGACAGGGATGATAGTGGACGGTGGTGGCGCAGACAGTGGCGGCGGCGGTGGTGCGGGGTGGGGGGATTGAGAAGGGGAGGGGATAGTGTTGAGAGAGAGTTTTGGGCAATTTTAGGAAGAAAATAAGAGAATGGAAGGGGGAAACCCCTTTTTGACTCTCGATTTACAAAAAGCGACCAACGTTTGTCGCTATATTGGTAGCAAATTATGTTTTGACTGTTTGATCAAAGTAGCGACCAATATATATATATATATATATATATATATATATATATATATATATACTATACTATACTATATATGTACACAATTTTAAATTGAATAAAAATCCTAAATTTTAATATTCAATATGTAATGTCGAACATATATATATATATACACACAGCTATAGATTCAAAAGAATAAACTGCTCATTTTTGTTCTTATTATTTTGAGAGTAATGTGCCATGTTCTAGGAATAGTCCCAATAGGCACACGGTCGAATGTGTGAATGATCCATTATATCCGCCTATGTCCATCTTCAATCAACCAGGCCGATGTTCTAAGGATATTAGAAAGAGAAGTTTGAGTTATATGGAGTTCAAGTCAGCTACACTTCATGTGTTGCTAAATTTTCCTGAAGTTGTACCATTTCTCAAGTATGTATTGATTTAGTAGTTATCAAAATATAAAATTAACTGTGATTACATCTCAATGCAACTACTAAAAGTATTTGATGTGTCAGAGTCACTTCGTGGGTCAATTTGGCCATGATGTTGTATATACGAGATTTGATACGTGGTTCAAACAATTTGTAAGTTTATCCTTAAAATATTCTAACACTATGTAGGTAAATAATGTTCGGAAGTTATGTTAACTTATGAATTTTTTGAACAATATGTAGGTAAATGATCTAAATAATGGTGTAAATCAATTTTTGAAAGATATATCTTGGGGACCTGGGCTTGAGGTCACAACAATATCTAAGTACGTTGTGAATGGTTATAAGTTTCATACAGAGGATTGCTCTAAAAATAAAAAAACAACAACAGTGGGGTGTGGATTCAAGGTGGTGATAGCCACCAAGTTGGAGATATTGATTATTTTGGTGTGCTCAAAGAAATAATAGAACTAGAATATACATTTTGGCCATTTAAGAAATTGATACTCTTTAGATGCATGTGGTTTGACCCAAATCCAACAAGAGGTACAAGAGTACACATTCAATACAACATAATTGAGGTTAATCATATGAGGGAGTATGATCGCTATGATCCTTTCATAATTGCACATAATGTTAGGCAAGTGTATTATGCTCCTTATCCATTGCGACGGAATAAGTCTGATTGGTGGGTTGTAATAAAAACTAAGCCTGTAGGTAGGGTGGAAGTCGAGAATGTGTTAGATGCTGCATATCAAAAGGAGATCTCCAGTGTTTAGAAAATAGTGGACGAAGTTTTAGAAAATGATTTGGAACATCCTGAACACATATTGTAAAAAGTTGATATAAATGAAGTAAGAATTATAGAAAACGATGAAGAAGAATCAACTGATGAAGCTCAAACTAATGAGGAAGAAGAATTCTCGGACGAGAAACAATACGTCGATGAGCTTTAAAAAGTTGGTTTCTTTAATAACTCTCATTTATAGCTAGTGTCTTTATATGTTTTAATCTAAATATGTATTATATTATCCAGGTGACAAGCAAGGGTCGAGGTAACAATGACCCTACTGATTCTTGGGGTCGAGAAAAGGCTACGAAACCAAAGAGGAGGGTAGAAGATAATACTCAATCTTTTCCACCCTCTTCAGAGGTGCCTATGTCTTTGCCTCCACCTCAGGGCTATTCTAAGCTACCACAGCATCACGAGCCCTACACCTTCGTGTAGACACCAGGTCTTTCATCACAGGGCCATAGGACTATACGTCCGACATACAGTCCACCTGCCTCATGAACACATGGATCGCAGCCATCTGCATCTCATGGATCACATCGATCCATGTCACATTCACATGGATCACAGCCATTAGTGTCACAGCCACTCGGGTCACATCTATCTGTCATGCTCCAACCTCAGGAGGCGCGACCGATGCTAAATCGAGTGAACCCAACCGAGCAAGCCTTACCCGAACACTTCCTACCCAACTCGATGTGATTACGGGATCCGATTTCGTTTAGTGTAATTAAACAATAAAAGGGGTTGTACATTCAATCATGGGTGTCTTATTTTAAAACACAAGATTAAACCATAGTTAGGCTTCCAAGATTCCATACAGTTATAGTTTAGAATAAAGCAAGGGTACGAGGTTACAACATGGTTTGGTGATATATACAATACACGTACATAACCCACACAAACGTCTATAGAGCCTCTAGGGATACAAAAGACAATGGTAATAACGCTGGCAACAAGGCCCCGGCTATACGCCAAAATAGATATCTATCACAAAAGGTGTACAACATAACCCCTTGAAGGAGGAAGAGGATCACCAAGATTCTTGAGAAGAGGATGCTCCGCTACACACGATCGGTACTATCCGCTACGGAGCCACCTACATTCATTTAAAAATGTAGCGCCCCCGACAAAAGGGACGTTAGTACCATTGAATAGTACTAGTATGTATAACTAAACACCATACTGCTAGAAAGAACAACCACACGAGAGTAAAGAGGAAATAGTAAAGGCAACAAATTTTCAAATAAGCACCATGCCAACAATATAAGTAGGTTCACATGATTTTCAAATAGTTATTAAGATTTTAGATTGGAGTATCCCACACTTTTGCATCATTATCCATATTACCACCGTTTCCGTGAGCGGAGTCCGATCACGGCACGATTGGCTAAGCCGTCTCCTCGAGACGTTACCATTATTTCATTATCACTTTCCAAACTCAATCATCAATACATTACCACCATGTATATATATATAACATGGCATCCGATCACGACCCGATCGGCTAAGCCGTCTCCCCGAGACGTTATCATTTTTTGTTATTCATCCCACACCAATCTTTGGTCACACATGTATTAATTTACCGGCATTTGGGGCCATAGTTTCCACATTTCATAACTTTTATTTCACATTGTTCACATTTTCAACGTTTTCTTTGCCACTTAAAGTTATAGGCATATACAAAAGCAATTTAAGTCATAAGCATAGAGGAAAATTCATCAAGTTTGGCATATTAGTCCCAAAGTAACCTTAGCATGACAGTTAGGCATTTAGCACATAAATTACGTTCTCAACACATCTTCCGTTCACAAGAATAACATATTAAATACATAAATAAGTACTTACCACATACATTTTAACAACATCAATTATGTTTCGAACTTACAACACTTACAGGGGCACCATGGAAGCTCAATTTCTAAGAAAAGGGGGTTTTAGCCATACATACCTCAATAAAGCCTTCCCCTAATTCTTATAAAAAATTTGGGACCCTTATCACTTCAATCTATTGTATAAGAATTACAATTAAACCATCAGTTAGTGACGATGTTATGATTCTAGCTCGTTTGAGCTTATCATCAAACATCAAAGGTGCATTGTGATCTTAGGCTCCTTTTGAAAGGAATTTTTTTAATATTATACCCCAATTGATGTCTCTTTAGTTCTCACCCTCCTCATACCCCATTATCCCTTGTGCATGCAAGATTACTAGCCTTATACCTATGTACCCACTTGCTAATTACTTATTTTAACAGAAATTTTTAAATTATTGATAAGGGTACAGTTCTTACCAATTAGGATGAAGAGCTGGTAGTTTCAGTTGACAATCTTCAAGGATTTGGGCAAGGATTTAGAGAGATCTTGATGAAGATTACTCCTTCTCTCTCTAGATCTCTCTCTCTCTCTCTCTCTCTCTCTCTCTCTCTCTCTCTCTCTCTCTTTGTCTCTCTCTCTCCCCCTATGTCGTGCAAAATAACATAAAATGGTCTATTGGGGTGTTTTTAATTGGGTGGGTCTGATTTTAAAAATTAGAATAGGAGCCCCGTGTCAGATCTGCGATCGCATTTGCGATCTCAAAGTCGACATGCGGTCCGCAAAATGCTCCCCAATAACTGAACACACTGACTGGGTCTGCGATAAAAATGCGGGTTCTGTGATCACATAATGCACCGCAGAACTGCCCTTTACAAAATCCCAAGGAAATTATGCCACGACTATGCAGTCCGCATTTTGGTTGTGCGATCCAATAATTGACCGCATAGTTGTTCTCAAATTTGGCCAACATAATGACTCACTCTGTGGCGACTATGCGGTCTGCATACCTGATATGCGACCGTATTCTTGACCGCAGAATTGCACTTTTTTGGAAAACATAATTTCTTGACTTTTTAATGCATAGCTTAGTCTAAATGGGTCTGAACCGCGGCGAGCTTTTTACACATCTCTAATACATATTCCTAATTTGGCACTATGAGCTTTCGGGTTTATAGTAAAAATCTTTTACGGGCCCACATCTTACCCCACTTAGAATCATTCATCCTCGAATGATGGTCGAGGTTCACTCACTAGCAGTTTCTCATGAACTCCCAGTTTCTCACAATCATAGGATACTTCAATAGCTCCAAATTTGGCTAACTCCCTAAATTTCTGAAAATTTTGCTAAAGTTTCCTTTGTATCTAGGCTTATCCACCTGTCAGAGAGCCCCAGAAAATATGTCCTAACAGCATATAAATAATCCATAGACACAGCGTAACCTTTACAACATTAACCATAGCCACATAGGCAAACATATAACCAAGATGAAACATAATAGTTTTCACATAAATCGAAACAAGGATACAGATTTCATAGGGACCAAAGAGTGGAAAGCTATTACATGTCTATACAAACAAATGTGGGTGCTTCCTTTTCATTTCTCCTCGGCTTCCCAAGTGGCTTCCTCAACCTGCTGGTTTCGCCATAACACCTTTACGGAGGCAATTTCCTTATTCCTCAATTTCTGGACTTGCCTGTCAAGAATTGCAACTAGAACTTCTTCATAGGACAGCTCTTCATTGACCTAAATAGTTTCAATCGGCACGATAGTAGACGGATCTCCCACTTCATTCTTCAACATAGACACATGAAAGACTGGGTGTACCAATGACATCTTGAGTGGCAACTCAAGCTTGTATACCACCTGACTAATCCGCTGGATGCTCCTGTACGGTCCGACATATCTTGGGCTCAATTTCCCTTTCTTCTCGAACGCCATGATACCCTTCATGGGTGAAACCTTCAAGAATACCCAATCGTCTTCTTTGAATTCCAAATCCCTGCGACGAATATCCGAATAAGACTTTTGGCAACTATGAGCAGCATTCAATCTTTCCTTAATAATTTTGACCTTCTCCATAGCCTGGTTCACAAGGTCTGACCCTATCAATTCAGCTTCCCCAACTTCGAACCACCAAATAGGAGGCCTACATCTTCTAGCATACAGTGCTTCAAATGGTGCTGTTTAGATACCAGCGTGCAAGCTGTTGTTATAAGCAAACTCTATGAGTGGAAAATGATCATTCCAGCTACCTTAGAAATCAAGAGTACAAGCATGCAACATGTCCTCAAGTATCTGGATAGTCCACTCTGCTTGCCCATCAGTCTGGCGATGAAAATTTGTGCTAAGATTTACGTGCATGCCCAAACCCCACTGAAATTTCTTCCAAAAGTTTGTTGTGAACTGAGCCCCTCGATCTGAAATGATTGAGACTGGAGTACCATACAACCTGACTATCTCCTTGATATACAACTGAGCATACTGTTCCGTTGTGTCGGTAAATTTGACTGGCAATAAGTGCGTTGATTTTGTGAGTCGATCAACAATCACACAAATTGAGTCAAACATGCGTGGAGTGCGCGGCAACCGTACCACAAAATCTGTATTGATCATCTCCCATTTCCACATTGGAATTTCTACACTTTGAGCCAGTCCTCCGGGCCTTTGATGTTCGGCTTTCACTTATTGACAGTTCGGACCTCTAGCCACAATGTCCGCCACATCCCTTTTTATGCTATTCCACCAATAGACTTCCTTGAGATCATGATACATTTTCATAGAACCAGGGTGCACAAAATACCTAGAAGTGTGAGCTTCTGCCATGATTCTTTCCCGAAGACCGTCAACATCTGGAACACATAGGCGGCCTTGGCACCGTAGGGTACCATCATCCCTGACAAGGGAAAAAGTTGTGGTCTTGCATTTACGAATCCCCTCTTTCAAATGCACTAACAATGGGTGATTGTATTGCTTTTCCTTCACCTCTGCCACAAGCAACGATTCAGCCCTATTTTGCACAACTACCCCTCCATAATTAGAGTCCACAAGATGAACTCCCGAATTGGCCAATCGATGAACCTCCTAGGCCCCCTCTGATCCAACCCTCAAACAATCCAAAATCCCCATATATTTCTGGCTAAGAGCATCGGCCACAATGTTAGCCTTTCCCGGGTGACAGAGATTATCAATGTCATAGTCTTTGACTAACTCTAGCCACTTTCTCTGCCTCAGATTCAGCTCCTTTTGCTTGAAATATAATGAAGGCTCTTGTGGTCCATGAATACATCCACATGGAACAAATATAGATAATGACGCTAAATCTTTAGCACGAACACCACAGCCGCTAGCTCTAAGTCATGAGTTGGATAGTTCTTTTCATGATTCTTGAGTTGCCTAGAAGCGTAGGCATAACCTTGCATGTTCCATTAACACACACCCAAGCCTGATCCTTGAAGCATCACAATATACCGGTGTTGTAGTTAGTCTTGATTTCAATTCCTGGAAACTTCTTTCATAAGCATCGGACCAGTGGAACTTAGCTGCTTTCTGGGTCAATTTAGTCACGGGAGAGGCAAGAGTAGAAAATCCCTCTACAAACCTTCTGTAGTACACAGCTAAACCCAGGAAATTGCGAATCTCTATCGGAGTGGTAGGCCTAGGCCAATTTACTGCCGCAATCTTTTGAGGATCAACCATAATTCCGTCCCTGGAGACGACATGACCCAAGAACGTGATAGATTTAAGCCAAAATTCATATTTTGAAAACTTTGCATACAGTCGATGTTGCTGAAGGGTTTGCAGAACTGCCCTGAGATGGTTAGCATGATCTTCTTGATTTCGGGAATATACGAGAATATCGTCAATAAATACTATCACAAAGGAGTCTAGAAAAGTATTGAATTCTCGATTCATAAGATCCATGAAAGCTGCCGGGGCATTTTTTAGCCCAAAAGACATCACCAGAAATTCAAAGTGCCCATACCAAGTCCTGAAAGTTGTCTTTGGAATATCCTGCTCCCTTATCTTCAATTGGTGATTCCCGAACCGCAAGTCAATCTTTGAAAAACACATAACACATTGCAATTAATCAAACAAGTCATCTATTCTCGGAAGGGGATATTTATTTTTGATTGTGACTTTATTGAGTTGCCGGTTGTCAATACACATTCGCAATGATCCATCTTTCTTTTTCACAAATAAAATCGGTGCGCCCCATTGTGACACACTCGGCCGAATGAAACCCGTTTCTAGAAAATCCTTCAATTTTTCTTTTAGCTCTTTTAATTCAGTTGGCGACATTCTATAAGGTGGAATTGGTATAGGTTGTGTGCCTGGCATCACATCGATCCAAAAGTCAATCTCCCTGTCTGGTGGAACCCTAGGGAGCTCATCTGGAAAGACATCCAGAAATTCATTCACAACAGGTACAGACTCAAGGCTAGGTGACTCGGCATCGGTATCCGTAACATGGACTAAATGATAGATACACCCCTTTTTGATCATCTTTGCAGCCTTAAGGCAAGAAATAAACCGACCTTTCGGCACCACATTATCTCCCTTTCACTCAACCACGGGCTCATTAGGAAACTCAAGCCTCATAGTTCTAATTCGAGAATCAAGCTTGGAAAAACATGAATAGAGCCAATCCATTCCCATTATTACATCAAAATCCACCATCCCTAGTTCAATAAGATCGGCCATGGTATTCCTACCACGCACCATGATAACAAAACTCCTATAAACTCGAGTAGCCAAAATTAACTATCCAGCCGGAGTAGATACTGAGAATGGTTCATGTAGTTGTTCTGGTTCTCTCCCGAATTATATAGCAACGAAAGGAGTGACATAGGACAAGGAGGAACCGGGGTCAATAAGTGCATACATATCATGGGATTGAACATTCAGAATACCTGTAACAACATCTGGAGAAGCCTCTGCAGTCTGGTGACCACTCATAGCATAGAACCAGTTGCGCCCTCCCAAACTCTGTGCACCACCCCTAGCTGCACCTTACCCTGCGGGTGCTGGGGTACCTCTAGCTGGAGAGGGGGCTGAAGATATAGCAATTGCTGGACCAGATTAATATGTTGTGCCCCTACCTGCTCCTTAGTGGGGTGCATGACAATGCCTCTGAATGTGGCCCCTCATCCCACATCCATAGCACACGGGTAACTCCAAGTAGCAAACCCCAAGTGCATCTTCCCGCACTTGGGGCATGGGGACCTCTACTACTAATGGGATCTCTCTCTTGAACGGCCCCGCTGATGGGATCCTCTGTTGCCCTAACTAGGCCTAAAACGACTCCACTATTGCTGTTGGCTGGGCCCTGATGGCAGTGCACTAGCTGAAAATTGTGCAACAGATTGGGAACGACCCTGATGTTCCTCCTCGAAAGGCTGACCTTCCCCCACCTAGTGACTCACCCATGATGCCCGCTGACCGGGTCTTTATGTTACCCTCTCTTTCCATTATGTTCTTCAATTCACGGTTCTCTGTAGCCTGAGCAAACGCCACCATCTTCCCATAGTCCATGTCAGAATTCAATGCAGCTGTAGAAGCCTTATTAATAGTTAAAGGATTGAGACCCTGCACAAACCGACGCACCCTAGCCTCCATGGTGGGCAACATGTGAATAGCATACTTCGACAGACGGGAAAACTCTATATGGTACTCACACACGCTCATGTTACCCTGTTTCATATTTTCGAACTTCGCTGCACGGGCTGCCCTTGTCTCAGCAGGCAGAAAGTGATGTATAAAGGCATCAGCGAACTCACTCCACCTCACCAAAGGGCTCCCCTCCTCGCGGGAATCCTCCCATAAATCAAACCACGCAAAGGCCACCCCTTCCAGGTTGTAGGCAGCCAACTCTACTCCCTCTGTCTCAGTTGCACGCATGACCCTAAGAGTCTTGTGCATCTCATTAATAAAATCCCGAGGGTCCTTTTCTGGGTTGGCACCCGAAAACACTGGAGGGTCTAACTGCAGAAATCTATTTATCCTGGAACTAGTGGAATCCCCTTGCTGGCTAGATGAACTGGGTGAAACACTTGACCTCTGGGCCTGGGAGGCCACTAGCTATGTTAGCATCTGAATAGCTCCCCTAAGATCCCCATCAGAAATACCAGAACTAGGAGCTGGGGCTGGAGGTGGAATAGGAGTATCAATGAGAGGGATAGTAGTATCCTTCGCAGGTGTAGGAACTGGGGTAGTCTGCTCTGGATTAGGAGAACCAGGCAGAGTGATAGCATGGCGACTACCCTCACACGCAGCATCAAGCAATGATTCATCAGCCACTCCTGATGTGGCATTGGCTCTTTGGCCAATTTTCGCTTTCTTCTTAGGTGCCATTTATTGAAAAATAGAGCAATGCACCAATTAGCGGGGGGGGGGGGGAGATAGTCTTACAATTACCGTACGATCCAGAATATCAAAGAAGGGTGTTATTCCTAATGCCCAAGTTCCCTCCAACTTATAGATGTGGTCGACTTCACACCGATAAGAAGGACTTTACTAGACACGGCTCTGAGAAATCCTATGACACTTTAAAACCTTAGGCTCTGATACCAAGTTTGTCACGCACCAACCTCGGGAGGCACGACCGACGTTCAATCTAGTGAACCCAACTGAGCAAGCCTTACACGAACACTTCCTACCCAACTCGATGTGATTACGGGATCCGATTCCACTTAGTGTAATTAAACAATAAAAGGGGTTATACATTCAATCATGGATGTCTTATTTTATAACACAATATTAAACCGTAGTTAGGCTTCCAATATTCCATACAGTGATAGTTTAGAATAAAGCAAGGGTACGAGGTTACAACATGGTTTGGTGACATATCTAGTACCCGTACATAACCCACACAAACGTCTAAGGAGCCTCTAGGGATACAAAAGACAATGGTAACAATGCTGGCAACAAGGCTCCAACTATATCTCAAAGTAGATATCTATCACAAAAGGTGTACAACATAACCCCATGAAGGAGGAAGGGGCTCACCAAGATTCTTGAGAAGATGATGCTCTGCTACTCACGATCGACACTATCCACTACGGAGCGACCTACATTCATTTAAAAATGTAGCGCACCCGACAAAAGGGACGTTAGTACCATGGAATAGTACTAGTATGTATAACTAAACACAATCCTACTAGAAAGAACAACCATACGAGGGTAAAGAGGAAATAGTAAAGACAACAAAGTTTCAAATAAGCACCATGCCAACAATATAAGGAGGTTCACATGATTTTCACATAGTTCTTAAGATTTTAGAT
Source organism: Nicotiana glauca (assembly GCA_026770625.1). NCBI lineage: Eukaryota > Viridiplantae > Streptophyta > Magnoliopsida > Solanales > Solanaceae > Nicotiana > Nicotiana glauca. Next base: position 295,684 of record MU698682.1, on the reverse strand, counting down.
AGGAGTATCCCACATTGTTGCATCATTATCCATATTACCACCTCTTCCGTGAGTGGAGTCCGATCACGGCCTGATCGGATAAGCCGTCTCCCCGAGACATTACCATTTTCCGTTATTCATCCCACACCAATCTTTGGACATAAAAGTATTAGTTTGCCGGCACTTGGGTCCATAGTTTCTACATTTCATAACTTACGTTTCACATTGTTCTAATTTTAAACATTTACTTTTCCACTTAATGTTATAGGCATATACAAAAACAATTTAAGTCGTAAGCATAGAGGGAAATTCATCAAGTTTGGCATATTAATGCCAAAGTAACCTTGGCATGACAGTTAGGCATTTAGCACATAAATCACGTTCTCCACACATCTTTCGTTCACAAGAATAACATATTAAATACATAAAGAAGTACTTACCACATACATTTTAACATCAATTACGTTTCGAACTTACAACACTTACACTGGCACCATGGAAGATCAATTTCTGGGGGGGGGGGTGTTAGGCATACATACCTCAATAAAGACTTCCCCTAATTGTTATAAAATTTCCGTGACCCTTAGCACTTCAATCTATTGTATAAGAATTACAATTAAACCAAAATCAGTGACGATGTTAAGATTCTAGCTCGTTTGAGCTTATCATCAAACATCAAAAGTGCATTGTGATCTTAGGCCCCTTTTGAAAGGGATTTCTTTAATATTATACCCTTATTGCCATCTCTTTAGTTCTCACCCTCCCCATACCCCATTATCCCTTGTGCATGCCAGATTACTAGCCTTATACCCATGTATCCACTTGCTAATTACTTATTTTAATGGAAATTTTGAAATTATTGATGAGGGTACAGTTCTTACGAATTAGGATGAAGACCTAGTAGTTTCAGTTGACAATCTTCAAGGATTTGGGCAAGGAATTAGAGAGAGCTTGATGAAGATTACTCCTTCTCACTCTAGAACTCTCTCTCTCTCTCTCTCTCTCTCTCTCTCTCTCTCTCTCTCTATGTCATGCAAAATAACAGAAAATGGTCTAGTTGGGTGTTTTTAATGGGATGGGGTCGGATTTTAAAAATTAGAAAATAGGATCCCCGAGTCAGATCTGCAGTAGCATTTGCAATCGCAAAGTCGACATGCGGTCCGCAGAATGGACCGCAAAATGCTCCCCAAAAATTGAACACACTGAATGGGTCTGTGGCAGAAATACGATCCGCATACATGTTCTGCGGTCGCATAATACACCACAGAATTGCCCTTTACAAAATTCCAAGAAAATTATGCCACGACTATGCAGTCCGCATTTTTGTTATGCGATCGCTTAATTGACCACATAGTTGTCCTCAAATTTGGCCAACATACTGACTCACTCTACGATGACTATGCGGTCCGCAGACCTAATATGCGACCGCATTCTCAACCGCAGAATTGCACTTTTCTGGAAAACATAATTTCTTGACTTTATAATGCATAGCTTAGTCCAAAAGGGTCCGAACCGTGACTCGCAAGCTCACCGTGAAGAATTTTACACATCTCTAACACATGTTCCTAATTTGGCACTATGCGCTTTCGGGTTTATAGTAAAAATCTTGCACGTGCTTCATACTATCAGTATCACATCCACTTGCGGTCCATCCAGCTATGTCGCAGTCATAGGGATCACAACCATCTTCATTAGGGACTCCATCTATTTCAGGCCTTTACCTGCGAGATACTAGCTCTGAACCCCCCCCCCCCCCCCCCCCCCCCCCCCACACACACCCCATCCACGCATGACCCTAATATACATGATTCGGACGGTGATGCTGATGATGACGAGGAGGTGCATTATGATCAATATGGCAGGATCATCATGGTCCCTGAGGGTGATGGCTAAGAGTTATTTGTTATTTTTACGTTTTTTTGTACAGTTTTTAATAAGATATTAATGTGTGTTTTAATTTAATTGCAGGTTCATTTCGAGTAATATTACTACGACAATAATCACCAAAGCCACCAGAAAGCTTTATGATGGCCCTCGTGCGACTTGGAGTGAATTCCCATTCTCACTGAAAGAGCAAATTTTCAGTCAATTTAAGGTATAAATGTTCTTTTAAGTAGTATAATTATTTATATTTATGATATTTCCATATAATACTTAACTTTTAAAATACAGATCAAGTGTATATGGGAACACCGTTATAGCGCGAAAGTGGATGCAAATTTTCATCTCAAAGCTCGCAAGAGGTTATCGCATTGTTTCTCCAAAGCTAGAAAGTTGAACCAGAAAGCCTAACTGGTTGCTTCAGAATTTATGGGAGAATTTGCAAAGGCAATGGCTTACCGCAAAGTTCTTAGAGAAGAGCGAAAAAGGAAAGAAAGCTCATGCATCTGAGAAGGGAGGATCCTTGCACATTGGAGGTGTGATCATCCTAGGGACAATAAAAAGAAGAATGGTACGTAATTGCTTAATTTATTTACATTTTCAAAGTATATCTATTTTGTTTATTAACTAAAATTTATGAGTTTTCAGGAAAAGAAGTTGGGGCATCCGATGAACTAAGATGAGCTCTTCAAGGAGACGCATATTGTAAAGAAGAAGAAAGAGACGAATCAAGAAAGGTAGATCGAGGGCCGAGCCTCGACTGTACATGTAAATTTTTACTTTTCATTAAGTATTTTGATATACTTTTATGTAAATTTTGAAATACTAATTCAATGTAATTTTTCTTATAGGGTCGTTTCACAGCTGAAGTGGAGGAATTCATATGCAATCAGCCACCTAATGAGTCGGGCGAGCCAATCCAACCTTCGAACGAGGATGCTGAAAGAATGTAGACGGAGGCTACTGGCGGTCCAAAATGGGGGAAGTTATACGGGCTTCCTACTAAGAAATTCCATCGCTATAAGTGTGGAATGCAAGGAATAGGACTTCCTCGCAATCCAAGAAATTTGATGGGGAGAGCCTCTCTGCTATGCGGGAGACTGTGAAAAAGCTCACATCCGAGCTAGAAGCGGCCAAGGAATGAGAAAAGCTTAGAGATGCTCAGTACATTCGCATGCAAGCTCAGTGACAGGGTATTCAAGAGCAGCTCAAATCTCTCCTAGCTTCTGGAGGTTTTCCGATTCCCCGGTTTCGTGAGTCATCGCCAGAAGCTCGCCTTCCTCATGCTCGTTCCTCTCGTCCTCCAAGTGCTCATTCCTCCTGTCCTCCCAGCGATCGTTCTTCCCGTCCTCAACAAGTACACCCTTATGGATACCGTCTTGGTGATGAAAGTTCATGAGACAGTGATGATAATGATATATAAAACAATCTTTGACTTTTATATACTTTGAACTAGACAAATAGAATCAGTTTCGAATGGGCTTGTAATAACAGTTTACTTAGTTTGGTTAGCTTAATGTGTTAGTTCTATTGAACTTTATACTTTGTTGGTTTTAATGTTGTTGTTAATGTTGTTGTTAATATTGTTATTGTGTTGTTATTGTTGTTGTGTTGTTGTTGGTTTTGTTGTTGGTATTATTGTTGTTGTTGCTTGTAATCGGGATTTGGTATGCTGGCAGGTGGTGTACCTGCCAAAACGGGCAGTTTCTGCCAAAATTATACCCAGAAAAGCGACCAACTTTGGTTGTATGTTGGTCGCTTTTCTATTTGAAAAAACTATTTTCTTGGCAATAGCGACCAAGGTTGGTCGCTTATTAACCCATATTTTTTAAAAAACGACCAACTTTTGTCGCTAGTCTATTAAAAAAATATTTTCTAGAAAATAGCGACCAATTTTGGTCGCTTATATTTAAAAAAAATTAAATTCTTGAAATTAGCGACTAATGTTGGTCGCTTATGTTTAAGAAAATAAAAAAATAGTAACCAACTTTGATCTCTATTTTCAAGATTTTAAAATATAATATTTTATTTATAGAACAAAGTTGGTCGCTATATTTTGATTAATAATAAATAAATAAAAACGTAATTGAAATATAGAGATGAACTTTGGTCATTAAATTTATATTATTAAAATTTTAAAGTGACCAAAGTTTGTCGGTATATTGTTTACCCGGAATATTTGGTCCTTTTACCTAAGAGACCAAAGTTGGTCGCTAATTGGTCCCTAAGGTAAAGGGACCAACAAAATATCGACTAGCCCTGTTTGGACGCTTTTTGGTCACTTTTTGACCTGTAAGCAACCAACTTTGATCGCTTTTTGTGTCGTTTTTTTCGGAGTAGTGGATCTTCCGCAATTGCAACCAAAGTGAATGCCAACGTGACCAAGCCCCCCCAGTCCCACTTTGCAAAAGCAAAGTCTTATTTGCAAATGCGAAACTGAGGTGCCCCAGCTACTATTTGCAAATACGATGGAGTAGCTCACAAATGCGAACCTGACAGAGATCATAAATGCAAAGCCTGACCTTGAAATTGCGAGGTCTGAGGCCTTCACCAGAACTGAAGCACACTAGCACTTACCTAAGTCTAAAACTAACTCCGTAGTCTATCCGGAACTCACTCAAGCCTCGGGGCTCCAAACTAAACATGGATACAATTAGTCCAAAAACGTCATACAAACTTGCTCGCGCGATCATATTGCCAAACTAACATCTAGAACTATGAATCGGACAGCAAATCAAATGAAATTTTAAAGAAAACTCATGAACTTCTATTTTAACAACCGGACGTCCGAATCACGTCGAAGCAAATCCATTTCTCACCAAATTTGACAGACAAGTCATAAATATAGTATTTGGACCTATAATGGGATCTGAAACAAAAATACGAATCCGATATCAATAAAATCGAATCTAGATTCATCAAGCCTTTAAACCTCAATTTTTAAACAAAATACGATAACTCGAGCTAGGGACCCCCGAATTTCATTCCGGGCATACACCCAAGTCCCAAAATACAATACGGACCTGCTAGGAATCTCAAAATATGGATCTGGGTCAGTTTGCTTAAAACACTGACCGAAGTCAACTCAAATGGATTTTTAAGAAAAGATTTCATATTTTATCAATTTTTAACATAAAGGCTTTCAGAAAAACATTCGGACAGCGCACGCAAATCGAGGAAGTCTAAAATGAGGCATTTGAGGCTTCAAGACGCAGAACTAGGCTCTAAAACTGTAGATGACCTATAGGGTCATCACAACTTGACCTTTGTTACAATTCGCTAATATATGGTTATTTCTTCAGTTCTGTAATTAATTGCTTAATTTTCTAGCTGACAGTTAGGTTCTATTTACTATATATGATATGCTTGGGAAAGCTACATCTAGACTAGAGAAGAATTGAAGATGGCATGATCTTAACTCTGAGCGGGGACGAGGAAGAGATACGGAGATAGATTAAAACATTAATCCAACCAGAAGAAGCACCCATTACAAGAGCTATTAGAGGAGAATTTATTTCTCAAAACTTAATGACAAGATACTGCAAACAAATTAGTCCAAAAGTTTCTTTGAAGTACCTCTCCTTAAATTCATTGCTTTAGACAGTATTTCTTTTTCAATTCCAAAGTACTCTGGTTATGGTGGTATGATAGTATATCCACTGGTCAGTATGCATAATTTTCTTGCTCAATTTCCTTGTTTCTCTATTTGTGTACTTGGAATAGAGAACGTGTAGCATGATAATATTGTATTCTTTTTCCTCAAACTGATTACCTGTGTGTTTTTTCTTGATCAATGCTTACCTTAGAGAAACTACTAATTAATTGAAGCAATAACCGTTTGACTTGCAAGAGAGATGTTATGACATTCTTGCATATCTTAATCAGGTTTTCTTGGTTTAAGTTAATGGTGTGGGGTGCAGCTTGCACACATCTTTATTATTACTCGATATCTATTATATCTCACCAATCAGCACGGACATTAATCGAGTAACTCTTTCCGCCAATCTTAGGCACAAGGAGAGTAATCACCTACCAAGTTTTAGTTTTGCTAGGATTTAGATTCTGAATGATTTCTCATTATTGACTGTTAAGCGACATTCTTAAGTGCTAAATTTTAATTAGGTAAAACCTTGGGTGTTGAATGATTTTGGGCTAACCACTAACGTTTTGATGTTTTCTATTGGGAAAAAGATAAGGTTACGAATTGCATATGATTAAAATATACAAGGGTACATTAAGTGCCTGGGCATCGTGTGCATTCGAACCCATTATGTTTGATGCAAAATATAAATTTTTATGTAAAAGCTTACAAATTTTTTAACAAATATAAGATCAGAACTCATAATTTTAAAAGTACAATGAGTATGGGCCAAATCCATCAAATTAAAATTAGTCATCAATCCGCATCTGAATTTATGTGCCAAAATTAATGTAAAATGCTTAGAGAATTTTAAGCATATATCCTGTTCATATGTATCTACATAATCTGGTTCATTGGTTGACCAGTAGTGATAGCATTGATTTGAGCTTGTCCAATAGTCACAGCTGAATTTTAAGGCATCATTTTCGATTGACACTGCTCCAACCTAATGCCAAAAGATTATGGGATTGTGGGGTGCCGTATAACTTTGCAGTTTTAATCTATGAAAAGTTAAGACGTTACCTTTGGTTTTCTTTTTTT
>MU698682.1:254818-288275 GCA_026770625.1 Nicotiana glauca | reverse complement strand
ATATATATATATATATATATATATATATATATATATATATATATATATATATATATATATATATATATATATTCTTATTTCACATTTTATCCCTCACAAAATAATACGCATATTTCAATATACTTTATGTGGGATATTTTGCCATGTGGGGCTTAATAACGACCGCCAAATGTTGTATTAAGTCATGCAATAATTTTATTTTACAATTAACCATATGGAATTATGCAAAATTTATGTTGGATTTTTTTTTTTTTTGTTAGTGTAGTAAACCAATAACTAATCTCGAGATTAATTATACCATGATTTTATGTAAACTAAATATAAAATAAATTCATCTCAAATTTAATTTTAGATTTAATTATCCTTTTTGTGTAGTGAGCCCAAGGATATATGCTTTCAGTGGACCACGGACTCGTTGGTACGGATATTCGAGCAACCACAAACATTTAGTGAGTGCTCTTTCTTTAGGAATTATCATCTTTTCATAAATTTTGTCGATTTGTTTTATCGTCAAAAGTCAGCTCCAAATTCGTATACTTGTTGGAGCATATACATTTTTCACATCATTCTTGTACGACACAAGCAATCATTATAGGAAAAAAAGAAGAAAAGTATGGTATTTGGTTAAGAATATATGGTTTTCGTAAGCACTACAACTCTACGTATTATTTTAATATTTGACATGTATATATATTTACAGCATAAAATGTTTTACACTGTTACGTGTCGAATAATATTGAATAGGAAGAATGGTAATGTTGGGATTAGTAACACTGGAATTGATTATGATGGAATTAGTTATACTGAGATTATTTCTTATCTAGAGTTTGATTTTGTTTATTAAAGGTTCCGAAAGGGTAATTCTACCTTTATACATGGTTATCCATGATTAAAAACCATGGTAGTTGTATACGGTCGAAATCGGGCTTTCCTTTTTTGTATGATTATCCGAGACTGGGGCATGGCAGGCCAAGGTTCAACCTCATGTCATATCGACCGTGACACGAAGTTAGATTGCCAAGCTCATGACTCAGGGACCGATCGAGATCAAGATTAGCCAAGATCAAGACCAAGCGGGATAGAGATCGAGTGAGATCGATGGAATCCTATCGAGCCAAATAACGGAAAGCCAAAATATCCGCTATCAGGCAAAGATCACGACAATGATCTCGGCACTTATCAAGAAGAGGCTGATTAATTAGCTAATTATGGGATTCCTTACTTTATTTAGGATTGTACTAAGGGTAGGACTCCCCTACTATATAAAAGTTGTCTGATCATTTGTGAAGCACATATTCACGCAATACAAAGCAATATACTATTTTTTTCCTAAGCTCTCAATACTCTATTACTTTGTTCATACTTTCCAACAAAGTACACGTTAGGTTCTGGGGAGATATAGCTCGGGACCCAAAGCTATACATTTCCTTTGGTTTGCTTTAATTTTTATTTCCAGTTAATTTCAATATCAATTTACGTATCTTCTTATTTTGTGCCCAGTTATGTCACGTATCCTTAAAACCGCGTGTAAATTCAATTGTTATCCGTTTTTAGGGTAAACAGTTTGATGCCCACCGTGGGGCTAAGGATAACAGTGGTTGCCTGGTACAAACTTTTGTAACTTATACTATTTTACACTTGTTCTTTGAAGTATCTTTGATTACAAGATTATAAAATCTCAAACTCTCAGTCACCTCAATACATTGACAATGATCTCCGCCACCACAACAAAAATTTCACAACCCTAAACCCACACCCAGTCATGATGGTGCCTCTCGTGAAGACAAGGCCAGCCGACACAACTCCCAATTCATCTTAAACATACAATCATAATCACACAATTAAAGTCATTAACAAGATAATAATCTTAAAATATAAGTGATACAGTGTAATTTGCGATAAAACAACCAACACAGCCCGACATCAGGGTGTCAACAGTCATGAGCATCTAACATAAGTCTCGAAATATGGAGAAAAAACTACACAGTCTATACAAAATCCAGTACTAGGGAAAAGAAACAATGATAAGAGGAAGAAATACCGGGCTGCGAATGCCGAGCAACTACCTAGTTGAATTTGAAAATCTACTGGAAGTTATCAACCCTCACTAGCAGGACCTGTAGTGCCTGAATCTGCATACAGGGTGCTGAGAGTAAAGTGAGTACTCCAACTCAGTGAGTAATAACAATAAATGAAGACTGAGCGATAAGAAATCACGTTAAACACAACAATATGCTAAAGAGGCAGAGTAAAATCAGTAAAGTACAATTAAACAGTGCAATCCCATAAAGCACCTTTTAAGAAGTTAAACAAGTAAATGAAAGGCAGCTAAAAAAGATAAACACATAAAAACTGCCCATCGGGCACAATAATAATAGAATCTGTACCTCGGGTAATAAGATAGAACAATACCAGCCCCTCGGGCTATATCTCATATCACATTGGGTACCTGGGCTCACTAGGGGTGTACAGACTCCAAGAGGGTCCCCTTACGGCCTAAACGCAATATCAAGCCATCTCATGGCATAATAAATAGGCTCTTGGCCTCATATCAACAAGCCTCCTCGTGGCGTACAAATCTCAGGCCCTCGGCCTCGTAACCATAATTAGTGTATCACTGCTGCGGTGTGCAGCCCGACCCAAAGTATCCTTAAAATACAGACCCTCGGCCTTACTCATTCAGAATCTCATAAGCTACTCGGGCAATAGTAAAACATGATGCTCGACTCAAAATATCTTTTAAATTATTATTTAAGGTGTTAAAATAGAGTAAACATGGTTGAGTTATGAAAACAGTAGGATATAGCATGATAGAGTACAAGTGTAAAGTAAAAACAATGAGAAAATGGCAGTAAAAACCCCTTAAGGGTCCAAATACATGGCACGAAGCCCAAATATGGCATTTAGCCCAAAACGTTATAATATCAGATAGTTTACAATAAAATACGCGGTAAACCAGTCATTCGGGATGGACTAAGTCACAATCCCCAACGTTGCACGACCCTACGTTTGTCATCCAGCGTGTGCGTCACCTCAACATAACACAACGATGTGTAATCCGGGGTTTCATACCCTCGGGACAACATTTAAAATCATCACTCACCTCAATCCGGCCCAAACACTAGCTCGCGATGCCTTTGCCCCTCGAATCGGACTCTGGATGCTCCAAATCTAGGCAAAATCAGTACATAACCATCAAAATATGTTAAGGGGACAAGGGCCACTTGAAAACAATAGAAAAACAATGCAAATCCTGAAATTAACCAAACCCAACCCCCCGAGCCCACATATCGGAATTCGATAAATTTTACATCATTAGATTCATTATCTCCCCACGAGTTCATACATATCATAAGTTCTTAAATCCGACCACAAATGGACCTTCAAATCCTTAATGAAAGGCCTAAATTTCCAAGCCCTAGTTTCCTCCATGGTTAATCCTTAATTTCCCTAATTACAGCTCTAATCCGTGAAATAACACCATAGAAATACGTTTTCATGATCCAAAACCTTACTTCAATGAAGTCTCCTTGAATTCCCTCTTCAAATCGCCCAAAACTCAAGAAATCTTGTTTTAAAAATGGTGAAACCTCTGAAAATCGTGAAGGAAAAATTATATACATTCTGACCCAGGCTTTTCGCGCCTGTAGTCCATCCACCGCATCTACGGTCCAGGACACCGCATCTGCAGTTTTTACTTATGGGCCAAATTCCGCATCTGCGATGCACCATCCAAACATGCACCATCGTAGGTGCGGTTCCTCAACCGCTTCTACGGTTCCTGCCATTCCCGGGCTCTTTCCTCTTTTGCGACTTGTCATCTGCGGGGTCGCACCTGCGATCCTTCAACCACAAATGAGATCCTTCAAAACCTTTCGTCAAACATCAAAAATCACCCCGAGGCCCCCGGGACCTTAACCAAAAGCACCAACAAGTCTTATACTACAATCCAAACTTATACCAATCTTCAAAACACCTCAAACAACATCAAATGAACCAAAACACATAAGATTCAAGCCTAAGATTCTCGAACTCATTAAAATTCCGCTTTTGATCAAAAGGTCTACCAAACCACGTTCGAATGACCTAAAATTTTGCACACACATCCCAAACGACACAACAGAACTACTGCAACTTCCAGAATTCCATTCTGACTTCTATACCAAAATCTCACCTATCAACCGGAAAACGCCAGAATTCCATTTTCGCCAACCCAAGCCTAAATCTACTCCGGACCTCCAAAACACATTCTGATCACTCTCCTAAGTCTCAAATCACCTCTCGAAGCTATTTGGACCATCGGAATTCACATTTGATCCCTCTAACACATAAGTCAATATACGGTTAACTTTTCCAACTTAAGATTTCTTAACAGAGACTAAGTGTCTCAAACCTTACCAAAACATTTCCGAACTCGAGCCAACCAACCCGGTCACACATAAAATTGATAAAGCAATAAGAAGTGGAAATGGGGGAAACAGAGTGGTAACTCATGTAACGACCAGCTAGGTCGTTACATCCTACCCCTCTTAAACAAAGGTTTTTCCTCGAACGGGTCAAGAAACATACTTGAGGCCTCAAATAGGTGAGGGTATCTACTCTGCATCTCCCTCTCGGTCTCCCAAGTAGCCTCCTCCAATGGCCGACCTCACCATTGCACTTTCACTGAAGCTATATCCTTGGTTCTCAACTTTTGAACTTGACGCTCCAAAATAGCTGTTGGCTCAACATCATAAGTCAGGTCACCATCTAACTGAACAGTCCTGAAATCCTGAACATGAGACAGCTCCCCAATATACTTCCAGAGCATAGAAACATGCAATATCGGGTGCACACTCGACAAGCTGGGTGGCAAGGCAAGCTCATAAGCCACCTCCCCAATCCTCCGAAGTACCTGAAAAGGCCTAATGAACCGAGGACTCAATTTACCCTTCTTTCCATATCTCATAACACCCTTCATAGGTGAAACCTTCAATAGAACCTTCTCACCAGCAATGTAGAACACATCTTGAACCTTTCTGTCAGCATAGCTCTTTTGTCTTGATTGCACTGTATGAAGCCTCTCCTAAATCACCTTCACCTTGTCTAAAGCATCCTGCACCAAATCTGTACCCAGTATCCTGGCCTCGCTCAGCTCAACCCAACTACCTGGAGATCTATACTGCCTCCCATACAAAACCTCATATGGATCCATCTGAATACTCGACTGGTAACTGTTGTTATCAGCAAACATTGGGAGCGGTAGAAACTGATCCCATGACCCTCCAAAATCAATGACACAAGCACACAACATATCCTCCAATATCTTAATTGTGCGCTCGAACATCCCGTCCATCAGAGGATGAAAACTTATGCTCAAGTCAACCTGAGTACCCAACTCTCGATGTACAGACCTCCAAACCTGCAAAGTAAATCGAGTGCCCCTATATGAAATGATGGAAACTGGGACACCATGAAGACAAACAATCTCTAAGATATATATCTCTGCCCATCGCTCTGAAGAATAATAGTACACATAGGGATAAAGTGTGCAGACTTGGTTAGCCAATCCATAATCATCCAAATAGCATCGAACTTATTTAGATTCTGTGGGAGCCCAAACTACAATGTCTTTGGTGATTCGCTCCCACTTCCACCCTAGATTATCCATGCGTTGAAGCAAGAAACCTGGTCTCTGGTGCTCATATTTTACCTGCTGACAATTGAGACACTGAGCTACAAATCCTACAAATGTCTTTCTTCATTATCCCCAACCAATAATGTTATTTCAGATCCTGATACATCTTCGCAGCACCCGGATGAATGGAATACCGTGAGCTTTGGGCCTCCTTCATAATCAACTCCTAAAGCCCATCTACATTGGGCACACATATCCGGCCCTGCATCCTCAAAACCCATCATCAACAGTCAAATCTCTGGCATCATCATGCTAAACTATGTACTTAAGGACAAGCAAATTAGGATCATCATACTAGCGCTCTCTGATGCGTTCATATAAGGAATACCGAGAAATCACACAAGCAAATACCCGACTGGGCTCCAAAATATCCAACCTCACGAACCGATTAGCCAAACTCCCATACTCACTGCCTTCCAGCTCAAAGCATCGGCCACCAGATTGGCCTTACCCGGATGATACGAGATAGTAATGTATAATCATTGAGCAACTCCAACCACCTCCGCTACCTTAAATTGAGATCCTTCTTCTTGAACAGGTGCTGGAGGCTACAATGATCAGTAAATACCTCACAAGGCACACCATATAAATGCCTCCAAATCTTCAACGCGTGTACAATGGTAGCCAATTCCAAATCATGAACAGGGTAGTTCTTCTCATGGGGCTTCAACTGTTGAGAAGCATAAGCAATTACTCCACCCTCCTACATCAGAACACACACAATACCAACTCTCAAAGCATCACAATACACGGTATAAGAACCTGAAGCTGATGGCAATATTAAGACTAGAGCCGTGGTCAAGGCAGTTTTGAGCTTCTGGAAGCTCTCCTCACACTCACAGACCATTAAAATGGAGCACACTTCTGTGCCAACTTGGTCAAGCGCGATGCACTAGATGAAAATCCTTGAACAAACCGGTGGTAATAACCCGCCAAACCAAGGAAGCTGTGAATCTCTGTAGCTGAGGACGGTCTGGGCCATCTCCGAACCGCCTCTATCTTCTTTGGGTAAGCCTAAATATCCTCACTGGACACTACGTGCCTCAAGAAAGCCACTGAACTGAGCCAAAACTCACATTTGGAGAACTTTGCATAAAGCTTCTTCTCTCTCAATCTATGCAACACCACTCTCAAATGCTCTGCGTGCTGTTTCTAACTACGTGAGTATACAAGAATATCATCAATGAAGACTATAACAAATGAGTCGAGATACGGTTTCAACATGCTGTTCATCAAATGCATGAACGCTGCTGGGGTTTTACTCAGCCTAAAACACATCACCAAGAACTCATAATGACCATATCGGGTCCTGAAAGTTGTCTCAAGAATATCTGAGTGCCTTATCTTCAATTGGTGATAACCTGAATGGAGATCAATCTTGGAGAACATTCTCGCTCCCTGAAGCTGGTCGAACAAATCATCGATATGAGGCAAAGGATACTTGTTCTTAATCGTTACATTGTTCAACTGCCTGTAATCAATGTACATCCTCATCGTGCCATCTTTCTTCTTGACAAAAAGAATCGGCGCACCCAAAGGTGACATTCTAGGCCGAATGAACCCCTTGTTAAGGAGTTCCTAAAGCTGCTCCTTTAGCTCATTTAACTCCGTTGGTGCCATACGATACGGTGGAACATAAATGGGCTGAGTGCCCGGCACCAGATCAATATCCCAGTTCGGTGGCATGCCCAGCAAGTCTGCAGGAAACACATCGGGGAAATCCCTCACGATTGGAACAGAATCAATAGTGGGAGTCTCTGCACTAAGATCCCTCACAAAGGCTAGATATGAAAGACAACCTTTCCATACCATACGGTGGGCCTTCAAGAATGAGATAACCCTACTGGGAACATAATCAAACAGACCCTGCCACTCAATAGCATACCCAGCATAGCTAACGCCTTTGTCTTGGCATGACAGTCTAGAATAGCCCGAAATGGAGATTACCAATCCATGCCCAATATAAAATCAAAGTCTACCATAGATAATAACAATATATACACTCGGGTATCCAAACCACCAATAGACACAACACATGGTCTACCACAGCAGTATCGCCCACTGTTGCTCCCCCTTTAAATAAAGAAGCACATAATTAACATGACTTACACATACTAGTTAAGGTCTGATTAAGTACTAAACATGCAAGAACATAAAGGTTGAGGCAGACTGATTTATTATATAATTTAGATTATAAGCCCAAATCAGGCTTGCCTGCTGGTCGTATTTATTAATAGAATTGATTTAATCTATAACTTTACCCTAAGGCTTTCCTAAGTATCGGACAAGTATCCTATAGGAATAGTATCTATTGAATTCAGAAAGCAACAAAATAACAGGGTTTAAAGTAAACTGGACACGTACTGGTTAAAAGAGGAGTCAGATTGTTAAAAGAAAGGCCAGTTTTTTAACGAAGATTATAAGTTCTACAGCTAACAGTATCGTTGTTATGGATTTTAGTTCCATATGTGAATGAAGCGCTCATATTCGATTAGGAGTTCCTATAGGCATGCTTTCTACGCGTAGTTGATTTTGAACGTGGTGTAAAATGCAGAAGACTCGTTTTAAACTTATGGACATGATATCTAGGTGCTAAATTTTGTTTAAGACCTATGAACATGATATCTAATTGCAGTTGCTTGATTAAAACCTATGAAGATGATATCTAAGTGCAGAAATTGTTTTTAAACCTATGAACATGATATCTAAGTACATAAATGGTTTAAAAACCTACGATCATGATATCTAAGTGCAGAAATCGTTTAAAACCTATGAATATGATATCTAAGTACAGAAATTGTTTAAGGCCTATGAACATGATTTCTACATGAAAATGGCTATACAGGACTCAGAAGGACCTATAGGAATATTTTCTATATGCTTATGCAGAATTCAGATTTCCAGATACTTATGGACATGATTTCTAGATGAAAATGGATATACAGGATTTAGAAGGACCTATAGGCATGATTTCTATATATGCATGCAAATTTAAAAATACCTATAGGCATGGTATCTACCCTTTTTGAATACATAGTTACCCACCCCTTTTCATTAACCGCCCCCAAGAGTTTATTACAAATTATTACAGCCCCGAATAAAGTAAAAAAAATACATCAAAAAATAAAAAATACAACCAAGGAAAGCCTGATGCAGACTTCCTGTCTGAAATATTAGGTAAACCAACTCCTTGAGATCATTATCCATAACCTTTCTCCCATTTGAGTGTGTCAAAGTTCCCTAAGAGTCTCAAAGGAACTCTGGGCAATGCTCACACCCAAATGTATAATCAAAGTGGGACAAGTGCAGTGTGGAAAGGCCAGCCCTCAAGTGTCCAAGTTCAGAGGGAACTCAAAGGGTCCCAAGGCAAGGCTCACACGAGGGGGGAAGAACTTAAAGACTAAGAAAGTCTGCAACTGGAGAACAGAATGTTAATAGGGGAAAAGGATAGGGAACCACCCACAAATAAGCACACATAAGGGGTTTAGGGGAATAGGGTGATTGTAAAGAGCTTGTTGCTTAGGCAAAGGCAAACTTTAGGCATGCCCAGCAATGGGGAGTGCTAGCACACCTGTAAGCCTGCCAGAAACTCACACTATTAGAAGCTAGGATCCCAGGGGATCTAGTTTGATTCATTAACTTGTAGTATTGCCATACCTAAAACAATAGCTTAAACACATAGGGGGCAGGGGTTTGGGATTCATAATAGAACAGGCAGAAAGAAATCAAGATGCTAGAGTAAGGGTTGAACCATACAACAGTAATAAATAAACAAGGATGTAAAAAGCAGTAAATAAACACATTATTATGGTGCTAAAAAAAGCTTCAATCAGGAAATACCAGTCTCAAAGAAACAAGTAGAGAAAGTAGGCAGCAAACTTGTAAACAGGCCACAATGCAAGCAATAAGAGAGAATATTTTTTAGTGTAAGTGTAAGTTTTGAAAGACTACCAGTGATGAATGTTTTTTGGTAATGAAAGAGTCGTGTACTTATAGTGTGAAAAACGGGCAGAAATAAGGTAAGAAAACAATTAAGGAACTAGGTATCAATTAAGATCAATCAGTACAAGACTTCATTTAATTAAGGAATTCAGACTTAAACACTAATGAGCAACAAAGTTATTTAAGGAAAGAGATCAAACAAGAATCTTGTGCCAAGTAGGCAATTAGGGGTAAATACATAAAAAATTACTTAAGGACAGAGCTTTGAGATACACGGTTACATACATAAGGTAAGAAAAATCAATTAGTAGACAGTAAATCAAGGATCGGAGATTTTGTAATCATTGGTTCATGAATGAACCAAGTTAGAAAAGCTGAGGAAAGTTTTTAACTTAAATTGAGTCACAGGGAAATCAACAAACAAGGAAAGAAATCACAAACCTATACAAAAGGAAGTCTGAAATTAATCAAAATTGAAAGCCATTTTAGAGGGAAGTTCAGCACATATAAAGAGCATATGTTGGCCTAAGTTCAGATGAAGTTTTGAAGAATGACAAATGAACTCGGTGATGGACCAGTTCCATCTTGTGAGACACAGTGTTTATCAACCTATACATGTGAGATGTACATGAAGAAGATATGTCTTAAGGATCAAGCAGGAATATCTTCTGAACTGATCGAAAAGGTTGCATATTGGATAAGGAGAAGAAGTCTCCTTATGAGAAGAGAACACAATCCGGATCAAGGATAGGGTTGGAGTTTGTATTGTTCAAGGACTCAACTTCGATGAAAGATCATGAACTGAGTATCAATCAAACTCTGATTACTAACTCATTAAATAACTGTGGTTGTTCTCTTTTACAGGCATTGCATATACACAAAAGTTAAACTAAATAGAGAGCAAAAGAGCTAGGCAATTTTGCAAACAATTTATGTGAGATTTAAGTGTGCACTCCTGAAGCTACTTGAATGAGATAGAAGAACCAGTTCCATTTTGTTTATTCTTATTCTAGTTCAATTGTAGTAGGTGGTTTAAAATTGTACCTTTCCAGCTTTCATAGAAGCAATTGTATTAGGTACTTTGAGTATTCAAGTTAGAGTTAACTTGAAAGTGTCGCAACAGTTGAGGTTGTGTGCCATACTGGGATTAGAGTTAATCCTTAGGTTTACAAGAGCTTTGTAAATGCTGTTTTGGCTCATTGATTTTAGTGGATGTTTGGGAAAATCATACTGAGTAGTAGGTTGTGGTTTTTTCACCTTTTGAGCCAGGTATTTTCCACGTAAAAATCTCTGTATTCTTTATTTTCTATACTTTTAATTCCGCAACAGTAGTATTTAGAACACCTAGAATAACCATGTTCTTCTAGATTGAAAAGTTGGGTACCACACAAATCACCCCCCCCCCTCTTGTGTGGTATTGACGTTTGGAACATAAATTGGTATCAGAGCAGGTTATCCTTGAAGAGGCTAACACCATAGGAAAAGATCAATATGAGTGCTCCACCTGGGAACTGGGAAGGACAGTCTACTGCCAGGCCTCCACTATTCAATGGACAGTACTACTCTTGGTGGAAGAACAGGATGAGGGACCACATCATAGGAGAAGACTCTGAACTCTGGGACATAGTCACTGATGGTCCTTTAGCAGCTGCAAAGAAGAATGAGGAAGGAGTGGATGTGCCAAAGAAAAGGGTTGACTGCACTGTTGAAGACCTGAGGAAGTGGGAGAAAAATGCTAAGGCCAAGAAATGTCTTGTATGTGGACTAGGTCCAGATGAGCACAGTAGGATCCAAAGTTGTATTACTGCTAAAGAAAATATGGGACACTTTGTAAGTAGCTCATGAAGGAACACCTCAAGTGAAAAGATCCAGAGGAACACTTCTATATTCTCAATATGAGAATTTTACTATGAAGGATGGAGAAACTATCCAAGAGATGTATTCTAGGTTCACTACACTGAAAAATGAACTTAAGACTCTTGGAAGGATTATTCTTGAAGAAGAGAAAGTTGAGAAAATCGTGAAAAGAGTTCTCCCAGTTGCTTGGGAAAGCAAAATCACTGCTATTCAGGAATCCAAGAATATGGCTACTCTCAGACTGGATGAACTGATTGGAAATCTTACTGCTTATGAATTAAGAAGGCAAACCATGAAGATGGATACACCCAAAAAGGAGAGAAGACTAGCTCTCATAATTGATGAAGGTTCAGATCTGGAAGATGATGAGATAGCTATGATCACTAGAGATTTCAAAAAGTATCTGCTGAGAGGAAAGGGTTCATCAAGAGGTACAACCTTCAACAAGTCAAGAGCTCCTGAGAAATAGACCAATGAGGGTTGCTATAAGTGTGGTAAGACTGATCACATGATCAAGAATTGCCCTCAATGGGAAATTGAGTGGAAGAAAGAAAGGGTTAAATGAAGGAACAGGAAGAAGCAGTAGGTTGAACCAAAAAGGAACAAAGGTTCAACCAAGGCTATGGTTGCTGCTTGGGGAGAAACCTTAGACGAAGACTCAAAAGATGAAGCTGAAGAAAAGCAAGCTCTAATGGCCATCGTAGAATCAGATGATGAGCAAGAGGTAAGTATTCTGCATCTCAACGACAAGATTAAATTTTTATCTAAAGGAAGTCTGGTTGAGCTATTATTAGACTTTATTGATGAGTCTCAGATAGTTCTGTCTAGGGAGTGTACGATCATAAAAGCAAAATGCAAGAGTCTAGAGTTTAGGGCTGATGAAAGTGATAACAAAAATGCTGAGTTGAAGAACCAGGTTCTTGAACTCGATAACAGTGTCCTAGAACTTAGATCTGAAAATTTAAAACTTAAACTAGGAACAGGAAAAAATAAGGCTGATCACTCATATCTCACACTTGAAGAAAATTTAGGAAAATTAAAAGATGAATTGATCAAAGTCCTAAAATAAGATCTAGGAAAAGTGAAACATGAACTAGACAGAACTTGTAAGTGGAACAAGGCATCTGATGCACTTTCTTAGTTGCAAGAGCATCACAGTAGCAACAAAAGAGGACTTGGTTATGGGACTCAAGTTCCAAAATGGGACCCTAAAAGCAAGTACCTCACACTTTCTGAGAATAAAATCCGCACACACTGTGGCAAGACTGGCCATTACAAAAATGAATGCAATGCAAAAGAAAAGGCCAATCAAAAGAACAAAGCTTTTGTTCAAGAGAAACACAAGCTGCCTGGTTGGGAAAGAAAGAATCTGATTCAAATCCTTTTGCCCATAGAAAGGGACCCAAACTAGTTTGGGTTCCTAAGACTAACCCCTGATTTCTTTTTGTAGGTCCAAGTGAAAGGGAGGAGCCCAATATGGTATATGGATAGTGGCTGCTCAAATCATATGACTGGGAACAAGGACCAGTTCCTTTCACTTGAGGACCTAAAAGGAGGTGATGTCTCATTTGGTAATGGAAAGAAATGTGAGATCATTCAGGTTGGAAAGGTAGGTAAGACAGACTCTCATTCCATTGAGAATGTCTACGTGATAGATGGCTTGAAATATAGCCTAATAAGTGTGTCACAACTGTGCGACAGAGGTAACCTTGTAGCTTTCACCTCTACCAAATGCTTTGTGATTAACCTTACCACTGACAAGATTGTTTTGCAGAGAAAAAAAGTTAACAATATTTACATTATAGATTTGTCAACTCTGTTAGAAAATGAACTCACTTGCTTAAGTGTGTTAGTTAATGATCCCCTCCTATGGCACAAAAGACTTGGTCATGCCAGTCTAAATCAGCTAAACAAATTAGTCTCCAAGGAATTGGTGATAGGGTTACCTAATATCAAGTTCAAGGAAGACAAAGTTTGTAAGGCACGTGCAAGGGGGAAGCAGGTAAGGTCATCCTCCAAATCCAAGAAAATGGTAAGTACGTCTAAGACATTGGAACTGGTTCATATGGATCTTTGCAGTCCAATGATAACCATGAGCAGAGGTGGAAATAAATATGTAATGGTACTTGTTGATGATTATTCCAGATTTACCTGGGTACTATTTCTGACATCTAAAGATGAAGCATTTGAAATGTTGCTTTTGTTAGAAAAACTCAGAAACAATTAGGAAATCAACTTGCATCTATTAGGTCTAATCAGGGAACCGAATTTGAAAATGCAAAGTTTGCTGAATACTATGATGAAAATGGTGTAGATCATAAATTCTCTACCCCTAGGACTCCTCAGCAAAATAGAGTAGTTGAAAGAAAGAACAGGACCCTTGAGGATATGGAAAGGACCATGCTTCTTTCTAATAAATTACCTCACAGCTTCTGGGCAGAGGCTGTAAATACTGCATGCTACATAATCAATAGATGCATGACTAGACCTCTTATTGAGAAAACTCCCTATGAGTTACTTAAAGGGAGAAAACCAAACATATCCCATCTTAGGGCATTTGGTTGCAAGAGCTATGTGCACAATAATGGAAAAGACTCCCTAGGTAAGTTTGATCCCAGAAGTGATGGGGGATTATTATTGGGATATTCTTCACATAGCAAAGCATATAAAGTGTTCAATAAAAGAACTTTGTGTGTAGAAGAAAGTGTGCATGTTGTATTTGATGAAACTAATATTCTTTCTGAGAGACATGAACATGAAGATGAAGCCATTATACTAGTAAAAGAATTGTCTGAATCTATAGCACAAGTCTAAGTGGCACCAAAAGAAGGAACAGGTGATGGAACAGGTCCTTCTACTCAGGGCAACCTGACAGGGGGAAATAATCAAGAAGAAATTGAAACAAACTCTCTAAAAGAACATGTTCATGAACCTGTTCCTCAGCAACAGAACATAGGAGAAACATCTAGTAGAAACCAGTTCGTTGTGAAATCCCACAAGTATCAAAGTTCTCATCCCATTGAGAACATCATTACTGATCCAACATCTGGAGTCAAAACTAGATCTCAACTAAAGAATCTATATGCATTTGATGCTTTTCTATCTCTTATTGAACCTAAAATATTGTTGAGGCTTTGTAGGATACAGATTGGGTCAATGCTATGCAGGATGAACTCAACCAATTTGAAAGAAGTCAAGTATGGCATGTAGTTCCAAGACCCAAGGACAAATCAGTCATTGGCACAAAATGAGTCTTCAGGAACAAAATTGATGAAGATGGAACAGTTATAAGAAACAAGGCAAGGTTGGTGGTTCAAGGCTACAGCCAAGAGGAAGGCATTGACTATGATGAGACTTTTTCTCCATTTGCAAGACTAGAGAAAATCAGACTCCTCATAGCCTTTGCAGCACACAAGGAATTCACTCTCCATTAGATGGATGTCAAAAGTGCCTTCCTGAATGGCTACCTAAAGGAAAAAGTGTTTGTGAAACAACCTCCAGGATTTGAAAGCAAGGAATGTCCTTAGCATGTGTACAAGCTAGACAAAGCTCTATATGGGCTCAAGCAGGCCCCAGGAGCTTGGTATGAATGGCTATCAAAATTCTTACTGGAGCATGGTTACAAAAGTGGTAAAATTGACAGCACCTTGTTCTTAAGGGAAAAAGGTAAGGACCTCCTTGTTGTGCAAATATATGTTGATTACATAATATTTGGGGCCACTACTGATAGGTTGAGTAAGGACTTTGCAAAACTAATGGGGAGTGAGTTTGAAATGAGCTTGATGGGTGAACTTAACTTCTTCTTAGTCTTGCAGATCAAACAAAGTCCAAATGGAACCATCATCCATCAGCAGAAGTATACAAACGAACTAATCAAAAAGTTTAAAATGGAGGACTCTAAAGAAATAGATACATCTATTGCAACTGCCACTAAATTAGATGTTGATGAACCTGGTTCATCAGTTGATCAGAAGTTGTATAGGGTTACTATTGGTTCACTCTTGTATCTTATTGCTAGTAGACCTGACATTGTTTTCAGTGTAGGGCTTTGTGCTCATTTTCAGGCAAATCCAAAAGAGTCTCACTTGACTACTGTCAAGAGAATATTGAGATATCTGAAAGGCACCACTGATTTGTGTCTTTAGTATCCCAAAGGTAGTAATTTCAATCTAGTAGGATATGTTGATACAGATTATGCAGGTTTCCTAGTGGATAGGAAGAGCACCTCAGGTATGGCACACTTCCTTGGTTCATGTCTTGTGTCATGGGCTACCAAAAATAAAAATTCAGTAGCCCCCTATCTACTACTGAAGCTTAATATGTTGTTGCTGCTTCTTGTTGTGCTCAATTGCTGTGGATCAAACAACAGCTGGTAGATTTTGGAATTGAAGTGGGATGTATACTAATATTCTGTGATACCACTACTGCTATAAGTATGACAAAGAACCCTGTTCATCACAAAAGGACCAAACACATAGATGTTAGACACCACTTCTTAAAAGATAACTATGAGAAACGATAGATTTCAATAGAATTTTGTCCTACAAATAAACAAATAGCTGACATCTTCACTAAAGCACTAAGTAGGGAAATCTTTGAGAGGAACAGGTTGAAATTAGGGATGATTAAGATCACCTAAAAGGTCCAGTTTAGAATGCACAAAAAAAAAATAAAAAAAAAAATAAAAAATTTCTTCTGGTTAGAAGTTCTGACTTTGTGTAAATATCTAGACTAAGTCTTACTCAGTCTCATACTCTAATCAGTATACTCCCGTGACATGTGTTTATATTGACTCACTGATCTCTTACAAAGTTTTTTTTTTCTATTCTGACATTTGAGGAACGATCAAGAGAAGTTCTACTTGAAGAACCTGGTTCATCAGTGTATGCTCATGATAAAGTTCAGGTATGTTTCTATACTTTGCACAATTAGAAAGATTACTTTTCCAATCATGAGCAGATTCCTATTTGCACCAAAATCCCAGAAATTCTATCCGTTGAGCATTGAGCCAGTTTCATTCTCCTAGAACTCTAAAGAAAATGGGATTTTTGCCTAAAAACTAGTGTCGCCTATTAATCACTAAGAGACCGGAATTCTAAAGTGATTAGATTTCTAATTGACTACTACACAAAGGCTGTCGTTACTGCATTTAATCATAACCTTCTTTAAATACCCACCACATCCTCCTTTCAGTCCATAACCATTGTTAATCTCTCCCAAATTCTGATCATCCTCTTTCTTTCAAAAATTCCCAAAATTCT
Source organism: Nicotiana glauca (assembly GCA_026770625.1). NCBI lineage: Eukaryota > Viridiplantae > Streptophyta > Magnoliopsida > Solanales > Solanaceae > Nicotiana > Nicotiana glauca. The sequence continues at coordinate 271,538 of MU698682.1, read as the reverse complement.
CCAGAAATATTTCACCATGACAACCCTCAAGATAATTCAGGCACTCCCCCACCAGTATCTCCTAATACGTCCTCATCTACACCCTCGAGTTAAACCTCAAAACCTAGGTTTTGCTTACAGAAAATGTTGGCCAGAAAAATTGTAGCTTCTAGTTCTTTGAGAAAAGCTCTAAATGAGAAATTGAGGGCTAGGCAGAAGAAAGAGAGTCCTGCTAAAGAATATGACTCAAGTTCTGAGTCTGAGGCATTTATCTCTGCCAACGAAGGAGAAGAACATGGGTCTTCTAACACTGACAAAAATCAAGAAACCCCTGGTGAGGTAAATACTTGTTTTGTATACTCTGATGTGGTAGAAAAGGTAGATAATAGGTTTGTGTTGGTTGGTTCTGTGAAAGATGTAAAGGGGGATGAGTCTAGTAGAAAGGGAAAAAAAGAAAAAAAAAGTTCTTGCAATCTGTGGAGGTGTAGAGGAGAGTGGCAACAAGTCAGGGGGAAGTGGCTCCGGGGAGGCTGCTTAAGGTCTTATTCATTTCAGTGAGCAACACGATGAACCTGGTTCATCTGTTGAGGAAACCCTAGCTGACATCCTGAAGAAGGTTTGGGCCAGCTATGATCCAAAGAAGCGCAAGGCTTCTTCCCAAAAGCCTCCAACTGCGTCCAAGCCAACAAAGAAAAGCAAGGTGTCATCTCCTAAGTCTACTGTCCCTTCATTACAAATGGGAAGAGCTACTAGAAGCAGGGTCAAACAAAGTGAGGTAGAAGTGCAGAAAGCTTTAGAAGAAAGCAGGAAAAAGAAGAAGGAGAAGGGAAAAACAAAGGTTCTGGAAAGCTCTGAGGCTGCAGAAAAGGAGGAGGAGGAGATGGAATTGATCCATCAAGAAAGAGGTACAACTGTGGAGGTTCCCATTCCTAAACCAAAAAGATCCAAGACTTCTTCAAAGAAGTCTTCAGAACCTGTATCTGTTGAACCCTCCTTAGCCAAAAGAACCAGGTCTGTAGTGAAGGGGAAATATGTAAAAATTACTAAATAAGAAGAAGAAGAATAAAGTGGAGAGGAAGAAGAGGAGGAGTCTGAGAAAGAACAGGATAGATTTGCCATCTTTGGCAGGAGAAAGATTTTGAAAGGCAGGTTGTTGAAAGATTTGGAAGAGCCAGGTATGATAAGATTGGTAGATGCCCTGGATGCACAAGGGAGGAAGGACATGGTCCTTCAAATGGATGGAAGGCTGGCCAGGAAGGAGCTAATTGAGTTCATGGCCATTGCCACTGTGAAAAATGGGGTAGTAACCAGCTTGGTGAGGGGAGTAAAGGTGCAGTTTGATGCACCTAAATTGGGCAAGATTCTGGACATACCCAGTGAGGGTTATGATGACTATACCAGGCACAGATGGCCTTGTCTAGATTCTCTTCCTACTGCTTTCCAAATCATAAGAAATTTTTGTGATACTAAATCTGCTGAAGAAGTGTCTGAGGCAAGGTTTGTGCAGAAGATTGAGATGAAGCCTGAGCACAAGGTGCTATTTGAGTTTGTGAACAAAAGCTTGTGGCCCAGACAGGAGAGAAGGCATACTGCCAACTACATGGACTTGGTTTTTATGGAATGCCTTGTGAGAGGAATGTCGATTAACTGGCCTTCTTCCATTGTCAAGCTGCTGGATAGGGTCATTAATGGCTCCAAGGCTCATGCTACTCCATATGGGTTTATATTGACTACTGTTATGGATAGGCTGAATGTTCCTTTGAAAAAATGGGAGATGGCTTCCAGCAAGGAGCATTTTGGTATCAAAACTCTGCAGGCTTGTGACCGGGTTCATCTCTGAAGACTCCTGTGAACAGTAAGGTTAGGGCCTTGGTTCAAGAATGTGGAACAAAAGCTGCTGAAATTGCTAGGCTCTAGGATCGTGTCGCTGAAATGGAAAATGAGAGAAATGGCCTTAAAGCTGAGCTAGCAAAGGAAAAGGAAAAGAGTGAAGGGATGCTTCAGACTATGCTCAATCTTCTCCAATCCTAACCCTCTAGTTCCTCCAAGCCTTAGGTCTTCCAATCCCTGTCTTTGAACCAGTCTATAACCCCCCTAGTGACCCAGATTTGGGACTTTTCTTTATTTTTGTTGCTCATGGTTGGATGTTTTCTCTTTATTTTTGTGGTCTGGTTTGTAGAAACATTTCCTAATCAATGACAATTTTCTTTCTCTCTGGTTCTATGAATATTCTGATCTTAATAGTTAATTTTTGTCAAGTTGATTATTGATTAACTGAACCATGTTTTCACTTGCAGTTGTGTAACGACCCGGCCGGTTATTTTTGGAATTTACACCCCGATCCCCCATTAACCACTTCCTCTAACTTCATTTCTGCAATTTTGGTATGTCGGGACGTTCAGTATTAGGATTCGAAGTATTTTGGGACACTTATTCCGTAAATGAGAGCTTAAGAGTTGAAAAATGGTCCGAAATCGGAACAGTGTGAAGACGACCTCGGAACGAAAATCTTATGGTCATGTTAGCTCCGTTAGGTGATTTCGGGGTTGGGAGCGTGTTCGGAATGCATTTTGGAGGCTCGTAGCTCATTTAGGCTTGAAATGCCGAAGTTTGAATTTTTTAAAGCTTCCGGTCCGATAGCGAGTTTTTGATCTGAGGGTCGGATTGGAATTCCGGAAGTTGCAGTAGCTCCGTCATGTCATTTGGGATATGTGTGCAAAATTTCAGGTCATTCAGGCGAGGTTCAGTTAGGTTTTTGATCGAAAGCATGTTTTGTTGGAATTTGAAGTTCTTAGGCTTGAATCTTTGATTTAATTGGATTTCCAGTGTTGTTTTATGTGTTTTAAGGATTGGTACAAGTTTGAATGAGGTATTAGGTGGTATTGGTGCTTTTGGTTGAGGTCCCGGGGGCCTCGGGTGTGTTTCGAATGCTCAACGGGCAAGTTATGGAGTTGCAAGGAAAAATTTGCAGCAGGCTTCCGGTATTTTCACTTCTGCGGCTTGGGAACCACAGAAGCGTCTAGGTAGCCGCAGAAGCGAGGCGTGGGCTTAAGGTCAGGTCCGCAGAAGCAGACGAAATTCCGCAGAAGCGGTATCACTTCAGCAATCCATAGACCGCAGAAGCGGAAAATGGAATGGTAAGTGGAAGCCGTAGAAGCGGCACTTTCTCCGCATATCCGGGACCGCAGAAGTAGTCCCTAGTCCGTAGAAGCGGAAATATCTGGACAGAAATAGAAAATTTTAAGGGTTTAATTTTCATAAGTTGAAAATCTATTGAGAGCTCGGGAGAAGGCGATTTTGAGTGGGTTTTGAAGAGAAAATCATTGGGTAACGTTTCTTTGATCCTTTTTCATTATATTTCATCATTATATAGCTAAATACATCATTGGAATTCGAATTTAGGATAAAAAACTTGGTAATTTTGAGTAAAAGTTCATTGACCAAACTTTGGGGTTTTGAGGAGGCATTTGACCTCCGATTTGGGAGTTTTTTATATGGTTAGACTCGTGAGAGTACGAGGGTTCTGAAAATGTAAAAATTATTTGATTCTAAGATGTTGGCTGGAGGGGTATTTTGGTCATTTTACCTATTTTCGTGCCCTAGCTCTAAATTTAATAGTGGAATCAGTTGTTTGCAATATTATTTACGATGTGTAATTGAATTGAATAGATTTGGGCCATTTGGAGTCGGATACTCGTGGCAAAGGCGCGGTTTCGAAGTAATATTTAGCCAGTTCGAAGTAAGTGTCTTGTCTAACCTTGTGTGGGGGACCTTTCCCCTTAGGATTGTTACTTGATTTTTGAGTGCCTTGTGCGTGAGGTGACGAGCGCGTACTTGAGCCGATTGATGAAATCCTGTTTTTATTTAAGCTATGGAAATTTAGTTCTTACTCTTATTTTCTTTTATTCTATTTGAAGTTATGACTGGTGCTAGGTTAGTAAAAGCATGTTTAGCTGATTTGACTGTCTGATTGCTTAAGTTGTTTTGACTGCGCTATGTGAAGCATGCTAGGCTAGTTCTATCTGTTGTTTACTTTTCGTACTTCATTCCTTGGTTTGTTTCTGGCTGTGGTTGCGCATTGACATTGGGACTGCGGGTTCAATTCCCGATAGATCCCCCCCTTGTTTGTTTACTTTGGAACTGCGGGTTCGATTCCCGATAGATCCCCCTGCACTTTTACTTTGTGACTGCGGGTTAGATTCCCGATAGATCCCCCTGCACTTTTACTTTGGGACTGCGGGTTAGATTCCCGATAGATCCCCCGTGCATATTGGTACATGAGTTGGACTACGGGACGGTATCCCAAGAGATCCACTGGACAGTTCAGGAAAGGGCTACAGGACGGTATTTTGGGAGACCCTCATTGGTATCGTTGATATTGAACTGTGGTTACTCTGTGTTTACTCTGTCTTTGTAGTTGTTATTGCCTTGTTGACCTGCCTTATTTCACTTTCGTATTTATTATATCTGTCAGATTGTTATACTGTTAATTATTATTATTATTATATTTTGTCTTAGTAGGGCCCTGACCTTCCTCGTCACTACCCAACCGAGGTTAGGCTTGGCACTTACTGAGTACCGCTGTGGTGTACTCATGCCCTTCCTGCGCATGTTTTTCATGTGCAGATCATACAGGTACCTCTACTCAGGCGCTATCCTTGAGGCAAGGAGACATACGGAGACTTTGAGGTATATCTACAGCGTCCGCAGACCGAAGAGTCTTCTTCCTTATTCTAGTTGTAGAGCTGTTATCCTATCATACTTTTGATATAGTTATTCTGGAGATTAGAGAACTCATTGGAATTCTATTAGCCTGTGTTTTCCCGTGAGTTTCCGGGTTTTGGGATTTGGTTGTAGACTTCCGCATATTTTTTTAGAGTTGTACAGGCCGGGCGGCCTTATACTCAGTTGTTATTTTTCATATGTTCAGTTTTAACTGGTTTTCCGCAAATATTATTTCTTTTCTGCAATACTTGGCTTACCTGGTCGTGGGGACGAGGTTCCATCACGACATTGCGAGCACGTGATTTTTGCTCCACGAAAACTACTCCAAAAGAAATCAAAAATAAAATAAATTTCTTTGGTGTACTATTTTTAGAATTTGCGTGGCATTTTAGGGTAATTATTTGTGTTTTTATCTGTGGATGTTTATCCTTTTCTTTTTATTAATTAAAATACCAAAAATATATTGCATGTGCACTTAGGATTTTATTTTTACAATTAGGAATTAACTGAACAATATTTGGTTTTTGAAAGAAGAAAATAAAAAAAAATATGTATTTGTTGTAATTTTTGTCATTTAACGTATAATTGTGTGATTATTGTTTTAATTAGTATTTAATATTGTGTGTTAATTATTAGGGATCCATTTAATAATTTTCTAAGTTATTTGATTTTTACAATTTTTATTTAGGATTTTTGGTATTTTAGGAATTAAAATAAAGAAAATAGATGAAAAACGGAATTGGGCCCAATTTCTTGGTTTAAAATCTGGCCCAAAGCACTGTCTCTACCCGGTCCAAATCATCCAACCTCAGAGACGTCCAAACGACGTCGTTTTGGTCACATTTGATCTAGGCTGTTGATCTCAAATTGATCAACGGCCAAGATCACATCTCCCTTACCCGTTCCCTATAACCGACTCGTTACCCGTTTCAGACAGCCCCCTCATTGAACCAAACGGTGTCGTTTTATTTAAATGAAACGATCCTGGCCGTTGATCGTGCTTGATCCAACGGCCAGGATCAAATCCCCTCCCCCGTATATAAGCCCAACCCTTCACCCCATGCCCCCCTAAGCCAGACCCCCCCTCACTTCATCGTCTCTCTCAGAGACGAACAGAACCCCACCATCTACCACCGTGCTCCGCCCACCGGAAATCGCCTCACGGCGGTTCCGATGGGCCAAATGACTCCATTTTTACACCACGAACTCCTCTCAACATCCCCTTTCCAACCATCACCATGGATTACCTCAAAACCTAGCCATGTTCTTCGAATCTTCAATCGAAGAACAGCCGGAAACCTCCATCTTCTCTGATGGCCACCAAATTTACATCCTTAGACCACCTGACCACCCTGGTTCCAAATCCATTAACCACTGGCCTCGAATCAACCTGGAACTCCTCGAATCTTCATTTGAAGATTCAAGCCAGACCTCAAACTATCCCCACCAAGCCCAAATTCATACCCTGACACCCCCTAATCTCCCTAGTCACCAAACCACCATTGGTTTGGTTCAAATTAAGCTAAAACCCTTCAAGCCCCAAATCCGACCCCAAGAACCCTAGAATTCCAAAACTTGGAATCCGTCCAAATTGATGAGGTTTTGGTGTCCAATCGACCATAGCTGAAGTGTTCTCAGTTGAGAACACTCGGTTAACGTCAGTTTGACCCCAAAAGTCCAAGTCTGAGTTCGAACCTGGGTTCGTCTGTTCCCAAATTAATCTCTGAGGTATTTTCTCTCTTTTATTTTTGTTTATTTTTATTCATTTGTGTTGTTATAGTGGTTTTATTTTCTTTCTATTCATTGTTCTTCTTCTTCTCAAACCAGACCCTTTTATTTGGTCGAGCTTTCTTTCTGTTCTGATTGTTTATTTGTTTAGTGTTATATGTTATAAATCATGAATCAATTCGATTAGCTTCGTCGATTAGTTGGTTGTATTATAACTCACTGTTTCTTTCAAATGCCACTCGAATCACCTATGGTCTTTTTCTGATTGTTTGTCGATAATTTTTGTACAATATGGCTTGTGCAGTCGATGGAATACATGTCGTCAATTAGTTCTTCAGGTTTGATTGATAGAATAGCATGACTATAGTATATATTTTTCTCCCAGTAGGTTATCCGTTTTGCTTCCTTCTGTGTTAATTTTGTGTTTTAAGCCTGATAATTGCTTGAACGTCTAGTTGATATTCAGTTTTACTCGCATTATCAGTTCCTTTTGTTTGGTGCCATGTCTGACTGAATTGGATTGTCTGCCTTGAATCATTGTTTTAATAGGATTGAGAATTGGTTATAGCTAGTAATTTAGCAGTTAATAACCAGTGATAGTTATAACTTAAGAAGGCTTAGCATCAGATTAGAATCAGGGCAGTAACAGTAAGATTCAGGGGTGTTTTAGGAATAGAAAATGTTAGGGAATCTGTTTAATAACAGTAGTATAATAGAGGGTCATTAAGTGCTATTAAGTTAATAAGATAATGGGGAACAAGAGGGAATTCAGGCTGAAAATAAGGAAAACATTCTGTAGTGGGTTTCTTTTAAAAAGAAAAGGCAGGCTGCTTTTAAGGGGTTGGTCTAAGGCAGTCCAGGGGAAAAGGTTGCCTGTTTGGGGCTATAAATAGAGAGGTTTTGACTGATTAAAGGTCTGGACTTTGAACACAAAAAAAAATATTCAGAGTTTAAGTTAAAAATCTACTGAATTTTAACATTGGAAATTCAGAGTTTGAGAGATAAAAAACTGAAGAAATCAGTCTTCTATTTTAGTCCGAAAAGATGGTGGCTTTTGGAAATCATCTTTGAGAGGTCACATTTGAGAATAGCATAAGTCTTTGGTAAAGAAACAATCAGTTTTGAGAGCCTAAGAGAATATAGGACTCCTTTTGGTCAGTTTAGAGATATCATTTTTAAGAGTGTGTTTGAGAGTTAAAAACTGAAAAAGTGAGGTCTCTTTTGCTATTGAAAATCAGTGCTGGTTTGCTACTGTTTCATTGAAGTTCCAAGTTTCTTTCTTTGAGTGTTTGAAGTTCAAAAACTTATTGTTCTATTGCATTTCTGGGTCTTCTTGCTTCTGCCTGTGACTACTGTTTGGTATTTCTGGTTTCATACCTGGGTTTCTGGTGTTGGTGTTGGTGTGGTATCTTTGAAATTGCTACTGGTTTTCCTGGGATTTATTCTGCTGGGTTCTCTATCTGTTGCTAGTTGTTGCTGTTGTTGTATACTACTGCTGTGCTGATCACTCATGTTTCTTCTTCTATTGCCTATTACCAGGTACACTTTCGAGTTCAACACTGATGTAACTGCGAGATTGAGCATGAAATGAAAGTGTGAAGGCTTTTAATTACTGAACGTTGCATATGTTTAATAGAAAAATGATGATTGGGTTGTAGTCCTTTTTTGTTGATTTATAACTCAACGAAGGTGTATTGAGCAGTTTGTACTTAAATGAAACTTTATTTGTTAAAAAAGATTTGCAAATCTGTAGTTGTCAGTTGTGCATGTAATGTGGTTAGTTATGCTATTTGTAGAATAAACTAATAGTTAATGGATTAGTTGCTTAGATTTCGTCTCTAATTGGTTTTCGTATCTAAGACAGACTCTAAATAGGCCAGTGTTTGATTCTGTTAGGCAATATATAGGTCAATGTTGGAATCCACGTTGCTAAACATTTTCTAGCAGTTAATTCCAATAGTTTCAATCATCTATGACTGTTAGCGTGAATCAATTAGAGAATGGTTAGTTTATTCTAATACCTCATCAATCTCACATGTTTTTTTATAATTTCAGCTCTCTTTATATTCGCTTGTACAATAAGGCACGAAACAATCTCCCTTATGTAAGCTCGAGTGCAATTCCCGTTCACATAAACCTAATAACTAATAAGAGGCCCGAGCTTATAAACATGTAATTAATTAGGACCTTTTCTCTTTTATTTTACAGACAAACTTAATAGAAAAATGTAGTCACTTTAGGATTATCCTTTTAAAAAATAAATGAGATGAGCCTCGCCAAATAAAACAAGTTGTGGGGCCCTCATATATATATATATATTAAAAATACTTAGACTTCGGGATGGGCCGTTTAGCGAATTGCACGGCCTTCCCCAAAATAATAATGCATTAGTCTCTTTAGGCGTGTGTTTAATAATCATACCTTCTTAAACTCGGGTGTGCATTTCATGCGACCCAAATCCAAATCCCAAAATGTTGAATAAAATGTGTCGAGGATCCGGGTGCATTTCATGTGATGCGATACAAAGACATATTTTAAACGACATTCAATTTTCTTTAATAATTTGAATAAAAGCGGTTAAAAGTTAAAAGTGGCACATAAGTTGTAACATGTTTTAAAAATCAGATAAATAAGCCGAATACGACAGTTGAGCGACCGTGCTAGAACCACGGAACTCGGGAATGCCTAACACCTTCTCCCGGATTAACAGAATTCCTTATACGGATTTTTGGTACGCAGACTGTTAAATAAAGTCAAACCTTTGCTCGATTCGGGATTCAACCAGTGACTTGGGACACCATAAATCTCCCAAGTGGGAACTCTGAATCTCTTAATAAACGAATCTCGTTTCGATTGCCCTTTAATTGGAAAAATTCCCTTTACCACGCCCTTCGCAGGGTGCGATAGCGCAAAAAAGAGGTGTGACAGCTCTGGCGACTCTGCTGGGGAATATTGCAAATCCAAAACCACTGGTTCAGGGTTTAAGAATTCGAGCTTGGAATAATTGTTGTATTTGGCTTATTTATTATCTGATCTTTATTATATGTTTGTCTTAAATGTGCTAAATAATGCTTTTTACCGCTTTGATAATTTTGAACTATGTATATAAGTTGTCTTCTCACGCACCCCCTCTGAGTCTTCTTGAAAATAAAATTGGGCATTTGCTTGACATAGCTCGCTTTCTTTGAGATAGCCGAGGTGCCTAGCCCCCGGTGAAGGATTTTAGTCACACATGTTTTAGGCGGGGAGCACCACCTGTTAAGCCGGAAAGAAATGCTACCAGTACACTGACCCTCCTCGGCTCGAGTTGTCCCCTCGAGTAAGCCAGTCTAGATACTTTCTCCAATAAGATGTTAACTTAGAATAACAAAGCCACATGCCGGATGCCTAGTAGGAACGTTTGTTTGCATCATGTGCATTTGACTTAAGAGACTCAACACAGGGGTTGGGTCTGTCTAGGACAGGTGACTTGAAAGGAAAAGACCATCTTGATGCATCTTATGTGCTATATGTTGCATTTATTCAAGGGTAAAAGGGTCATTTGGCGGACCAATAATAGTTAAGGACAAATGGCACGCCTGGTCATGCTGATCTCGTTAAATAAGAAGGCTGCACGGTTTTTTTTTAGATAAGCATGATATTATTTTAATCAAAGGCATGGGTAACAATTGTGGAATCCAAGAAGTCTTGGAATTCCCACATGTCCCCCATGCTTCATTTTTGGGAAAAGCACATGGGGAACATTTGTGGAATCCAAGAAGTCTTGGAATTCCCCCATGTCCCCCATGCTTCATTTTTGGGAAAAAGCACATGGGGAACACTTGTGGAATCCAAGAAGTCTTGGAATTCCCTATGTCCCCCATGCCACATTTTGAAAATAAAAAAAGAAGCATGAAAATTAAAAAAGATTTTGTACTTTATCATCATTTTCAATAAATAAAAAAAAAGAAAATTCAAAAAGATTTTGTATGTTTTATCCATTTTCAAGAAAAAACAAAAAATATATATGTTTCTCTAAATTAGTTGTTCTCACCCGTATCCAATCGGCAGAACTATGCTGGTTTGATTCTCACAGGGTGTGAGAAATGTAGGCAACCCCCATCGGGTCCAATCTCCCCCTTTGCAAAAAAAAAAAAGGTCAAATTTTAATTTTGTTATAAATAAGTTGGGTGATGCCATTCTTATCAAATATAGCCGAATATTCCCGAAAGGGACGCCGGGAGGCTGACTTTGCATAAACGGCCACCCTTGGGTGATTTTGTAGATTTTTTGGTCGGTTGACCCACACAACCTTAAAATCTTCGTCCCCGAGGCCCTGAAAAGCCGTGTTTGCAATATCGGGTTTTCTATTTTTGAAAAATAAGAAAAATAGTCATAAATAAGTTGGTGATGCTGTTTTTGCCAGAAATAGCCGAATGTTCCCGAAAGGGACGCCGGAAGGCTGACTTTGCATAAACGGCCACCTTTGGTCATTTTTAGGATTTTGGTCGGTTAGCTAACACAGCCTTAAAATCTTCGCCCCCAAGGTGCTGAAAGGCCGTGTTTGCAAAACGTGGTCTTTTATTTTAATTTGAAAAAAAAACAAGAAAAAAAGAGTCAGTGGGCAAGTGAATGCCGTTTTTATTTTTGGTCAAAATAAGCCGAACCAGCTTCGGCGGTGTATTGAACCGTTCTTGCCGAGATAGCCTTAGTGTATCTTTCAGTTGTCGAAATGTTGATTTCGTAAAAGAACGGATAAGTTTGTAAAATAATCCTTCCCGACCTCAAAAGTTATGTGAAATTGAGAAGGGGCCACGTTTGCAAAAATAGCCATTTGGTTAAAATTGGCATATAGGGGAAGGAATCTGTCAGTCTATTTTTTTATTTTTATTTCTTTTGATTAGAGTATATGGGTTGTTTAATGGTCGAGCCTGTATCTCGTCTTTCACCAGAGTCTGCTAGTTCAGTCTAAGTTTGTCTTTTAATCATTGTAAGCAAAGTTTGTTTTATTATGTTGAAAATTCCAAAAAAAATGTTTCATTATTGTTTACCTTTTACCTGCGTGAACTACGCAATGTCTGATTCATGAGGGGTCATGATACGTAGGCAATCTCCATAACATTCGACCACAACTATATAAAAAATGATGAAATGAAAAAAGAGAAAAAAGTTTTGATAATAATAAGGACTGACTGAGTCCACGCAAAAAAAAAAAAAGATGTTGTTAATAATGGGGACCGTCTGAGTCCATTCTAACATATTTTGTTTTGAATTGTTGAGAGAATTGAGGTGGTTGGTTTGTGGTGAGCCGGAAACACAAAATCCAAGAAACCCTGATGAGATCCAAGACAGTGACACCCAGAATATCGCGCAGAACCCTTTATATGCACGTCATGATGCACACTTTGTAGGGATGATGCCTAGTGACAGGGAGCACGTGAATCCTCTTGGGAATGTATTGACTAAAGCTGAAAATGTTGAAGCAGGTAGTAGCCTTGGTAATATTGATACAAAGCTCAGTGGATAAGGTGTCGTGCTTGGTAATTGGGAAGACTCTCCATTTCTTGGTCAATTAGAATAGAGTTTTGGTGGCTTATTTTGTTGTCATTTCTGTTGTCCAGGTTATTTTAGTGTTGTAATCTGGATATTGTCATGTAAATCAAACCCTTCTATCTTTTGATTTTGCCCATTTCCGTTTGGTCGTAATATCTCATGTTAGTGTTGTCTAGGTTTGTTCTAAGGTTTGTAACCCTAATTTAGTTTGTTTATCTGCTTGTTCAAACTATTTCATCGTCCAATGCAATATCCTATTTTCTTTTACGTTTAGTCATTTTCTTTTACTTTTCCCATTCTATAGTTCTTTTTCTGTCAACTCTAGTGACATGGCATGCGCACGTAATTTTGGCCTAATCTTAAAAGTTAATCGTAAACCCATTGGGAGGTGATTGGGACATTTAAAGGAAATAAGAACGATTTGAGATCATTTGAAACCCGAGTCATGCGAAACTGGGGCAAGTAAAAAAGAAAACCGTTAAAGGCAAGTTGGCCATGTTGACATGGGGGTCGTTCGTTATAATGAAAATAAGAGTGTTGCCCAGCAGTGCTTTAAAAGTATGGCAAATGCTAATCGTGTTGTTTGCACTTGGCATGTTTTGAAGATTGGAATGATGAAGGCATTTTATTCTGCTATCTAAACCCCTTATCCTTCGTTAACCCTTTGAGCCTTATTTGATTTCTTTCATACCCCTCCTTCGAAATCAGTAGCAAAGATTAGAAGCACAGACAGGGAAGATAAAGAAAAAAAAAGAGAAGAAAACAACAAAAAAGAAAAAAGAGAGATAAGAAAAGAGAAAAAGAAAAGAAAATAGTAATAAAAGAAAGTAGTAATAAATGAAAAGGAAATCAGGTTAGGAACTACGTTTGACCTGATTCCTCAAAGAGGATACGTAGACGCTTCACAGCTTGGTCATAGTGTAACAAAAAAATCGAAAAAACCCCAAGCAAGAAATTGGGGCAAAAATTTGTGTTTATTATAAATAAGTTTAGTTCCGAAGGTTGTAATTTTAAACCCAAGTTGATTTATTTTGAGCCTTTTATACCCTTTTCCTTCTAGCCCTATCCAAAATCCTACATTATGGTCCAAAGAAAGACCTTCCGATCAGTCTTCAAAAGAGGCCAAGTCAGGAAAATGCGAGAGTCTTATCAGAACATAACACTCTGATTCCCAGCAGAAATGGCTCTGATCCCCAACAGAAAGGAAATATGAAAGAGTCTTAGCGGTAACACCCCAATCCCCAGCTGAAACGTAATACAAAATGAGAGAGCCTTATCAGTGAAAACCTTCACGAGCACCTTGAGGTGAATGAAAGCTGAGAGAAATCAAAATGAGAGAGACTTGATAGTGAAAACCTGCGGGCATTACAAGTCGAATAGGATTGAGAATCAGATGGGAAAGCCCCAGATAAAGATCTTGAAAGATGATTGACGACGGAGGATAGGCCATATGTGCATGTCATGACCATTAGAGTCGGTATCCGCATTTGATACGTTTTCATTTTATAGTTTCTTTTGTTAGAGAGTCATTTCTTTCCTTTGTCTTTTATTCAGTTCCTTTTTATCTTTCTCCTTTCATAAAAAAAAAAATTTCCCCAGTAGAGTCTGTTTCTTCAAAACAAGTGAGAAATGACTTCAAAATCTGCCATCAGCTTTCCAATTATGCAAGACGGGGTCTGAGTAGAACATCCAAGTGGTATAAGCCAGGAGGGAACAAGCGCAGAGGCCAGTGTCCAGAAGAATATTCCCCAGCAAGAGGAAATTGAAAAAGGTATGGATCAGTGTCAAGGAGGATATCTCCAGCAAAAAGCGAAGGTTAATGACATCAAGGCCAAAGCCAATGAGACTCAAAGGTCGGAAAAATGCCCGTTCGCTAGATATGCCACAAAAGAAGTGGGGATATCCCTAAGCAGAAAAGGTATTTTCAGTGATAAGGATGAACGAAGAAAATGGTTCATCAGTAAAACATGTAAGATCCTCAAGCAGGGTCACTGTCATAGGAATTTGGGTGGTCAGGATACCAGTGGAAAACAACGGGGAAAGGCTTGTGAATAAAGAGTCATCAAGGAGGGCGGGGAAGCAAGAAAGGAAAAAACTATCCCCAGCAGGAAAATCATCCCCACCAAATAATAACATCCCCAGCACGTCCTGACAGTGTAATGAAACGTAGAGTAGGGAAGGAGAAAGGGAAAGACCATCCCCAGCAGGAGCATCGCAACCAACCACCGCGTTTTAAACTAACAAATTTTCTTTGATTTGAAGCAGGAAAAGGAAATGGCATTGATGGCAGAAAAGCATGCCACAAGAAAGATTATCAAACTGGGGCAGAAAATTTTCCTTTCATTTGGAAAATTTTCTGGAAGACAGGTATCCACTTGGGGAAGAAAAAGATAACACCAGTTTGAAGAGAAGTGGTCTTTGAACTAGTAATATCCCCAACGGTGCTGAAAGAAAGAAAATAACAGTTTTAATGAAAGGAGTTGTACTCCCAGCGGACAGAACAAAGGGACGAAACTGGTGTTCAGAAAGAGCAAAAGCCGGTGTCATCCCCAGCAGCTTCCAGAAGAATGAAGCACCGATTTTGAAGGAATAAAATTCCCCCAGCAGCATTATCCTCAACAACATTATCCCCATTAGTGTTGAGAGAAAATAAAAGTTTTGAAGGGAGTAGTTTGGAAAAAAAAACAAAAAAAGAAGAAGGAGAAGAATGGGAAGAAAGGAGATTCCCCCAGCATTTTCATCCCCAGCAGGTAAGTAAATAATTCCCCAGCAATGTTATCCCCAACATCCGAGGGGAGACACACGAGTTTGAGGGAAGAAGTTCTGGAAGAAAGGTATTTCAAGTAGAAGGAAATGGCTCACGAGGCAAAGAAAGACAACAGTAATAGAATGCAGATAAGATAAGTAGTTGAAGTCGGGAGCCCGCCCGTAGAACGGAGGCATTACCTTTTTAAGTTGTTGAAGTCGGGAGCCCACCCGTAGAACGGAGGCATTACCTTTTTATGTTGTTGAAGTCGGGAGCTCGCCCGTAGAATGGAGGCGTTACCCCTTTATTTTGTTAAAATCAGGTATCCATTTGAGGAAGAAAGAAGATAACGCAAAGTGTTAAGGGAAGGAGGAAATTATCCCCAGGAAGAAGGTCACAACCGACCATCATTTTCAAAAACTAACAAATTTTTTTTTTGTATGTAACAGGAACAAAGCAGTGCAAAGTTTATCCTAAGATGAAAACATCTTAGTCTGATGAATTGTTTCTCCTAAGATAAAAATCTTAGTCTGATGAATTGTTTCTCCTAAGATTAAAAAATCTTAGTCTGATGAATTGTTTCTCCTAAGATTAAAAAATCTTAGTCTGATGAATTGTTTCTCCTAAGATGAAACAATCTTAGTCTGATGAAATGTTTCTCCTAAGATGAAAAAATCTTAATCTGATGAATTGTTTCTCCTTAAGATAAAAAATCTTAGTTTGATGAATTGTTTCTCCTAAGATGAAAGAATCTTAGTCTGATGAATTGTTTCTCCTAAGATGAAAGAATCTTAGTCTGATGAATTGTTTCTCCTAAGATGATAAACATCTTAGTCTGATGAATCTTTTTTTTCAAGTTAATAAGAAGTCAGTTGGAAAGACTTAGAAAGATAAGAACAAAGAAGTAAAGGCAACAGCCGGAAAGACCCAGATAAGATAATAAGAAATGAAAGACAACAATTAGAAGGTTTCAAATAAAACAATAAGAAATGGAAAACAACAATTGGAAGGTTTCAAGTAAGCCAACAAAAATGGACCTAGTCTGAGGAATTATCTCCTAGAGTCAATATCTTAGTATGATAAATCTTTCTCCTAAGATATCAAAATCTCAGTCCGATGAATTTTTCTCCTGAGATCACACAAAAATTGGACCTAGTCTGATGAATTATCTCCTAGCGTCAAAATCTTAGTCTGATGAATATTTCTCCTAAGATATCAATCATTTCAATCTTTACATTCCAGTCTTTACATTTCAGTATTTAAAATTCAAATTTCGAAGTCGGGAGCCCGCCCGTATAATGGAGGAATACATTTCAGTCTTTACATTTTAAGTAACCACAAAAATAGACCTAGTCTGATGAATTATCTCCTAGGGTCAAAATCTTAATCTGATGAATCTTTCTCCTAAGATATCAAAATCTCAGTCTGATGAATCTTTCTCCTAAGATATCAAAATCTCAGTCTGATGAATCTTTCTCCTGAGATCACATAAATTTAGACCTAGTCCAATGAATTATCTCCTAGCGTCAAAATCTTAGTCAGATGAATTTTTCTCCTAAGATGGTAAACATTCAGTCTTTAAATTTCAAATTTCGAAGTCGGGAGCCCGCCCGTATAACGGAGGAATACATTTCAGTCTTTACATTTTATCTAATCACAAAAATAGACCTAGTTTGATGAATTATCTCCTACCATCAAAATCTTAGTCAGATGAATTTTTCTCCTAAGATGGTAATCATTCAGTCTTTAAATTTCAAATTTCGAAGTCGGGAGCTCGCCTGTATAAGAGGAATACATTTCAGTCTTTACATTTTAAGTAATCACAAAAATGGACCTAGTCTGATGAATTATCTCCTAGAGTCAAAATCTTAGTCGGATGAATCTTTCTCCTATGATATCAAAGTCTCAGTCTGATGAATCTTTCTCCTGAGATCACATAAATTTGGACCTAGTCTGATGAATTATCTCCTAGCGTCAAAATCTTAGTCTGATGAATCTTTCTCCTAAGAT